>AFXY02002020.1:0-78752 GCA_000231845.2 Tetrahymena malaccensis 436 | reverse complement strand
CCCCAACCCCAACCCCAACCCCAACCCCAACCCCAACCCCAACCCCAATTAAATAAAATTTTTTTTGCTAAAATAAAAAATTTCTTTAACAAAAATATAAAATAAACTTAAATTTATAGTCCCAAAAAAATTGAAATAAATATTTTAAATTTATTTTCACTACTAAATATTCATGTAAAAGATTTTACATAAAATTAAAAAGTTATGCAAAAAAATACATAAAATATTAAATTTGTAGAAATTTTACTGATTTATTAAGTAAAAACACTTGGTTAACAATAATATCTGGCAAATTATCAATAATTAATAATTGAAAAACTAGTTATTTCATTTTAATATTCTAAGTATAAGTTGGGATTTAAAAATTTTTGAAAGATTTTAATTAAAAATTTTTAAAAATTACATGCAAAACAGATTTCATTAATATAAATTTATAATTTAAAAAAGTAAATTTTTAAAAGATATTTATTTATTATGAGGTAATCCATTAAGAATTATTTAAGCACCTCAACAATGAATTCTTCCTAAGTTTCATCTTTAGGAAATTCAATAATTAGCAAGGATGGACCTAAATTAGTGATTGAAGGAAAGTACAATTATTTTGTTGATGTTTAGATTAGAGGTGACTAGCAGAACCCTTACCAAAATTGCAACATAGGTGTTAATATTTACTCAAGCAAAGATAAGTCGATTGCTATTCCTGCCAAGTTTAAGTGGTTCAGAATTATTGGAGAAAGTAGATAATATTTGATGCAAGGAATTACATCTAATACATATCAATGCAGTGGTTAAGATTTATTCTCTAAAATTAAATGCGAGGTTTATCCTTAAGAGGACGAATTTTCTGGTATTGCTTCAATTACATATGGAAATATTGAATTAGATCCTAGTGTCAAAATATAATTATAAAGTTTGTTAGGCACAGGTGGCAGCAAATATTCAACAAATCTTCTTATAAATGAATAGGTAGGTAAATAAAAGAGGTGTGTTAAAATGGATATTTTCCTAAATATGGAGTTTATGAGATTAGCGATTAATGATTAATCAATTAAATTTAGATATTCTCATGATTTCCCATCTATTGAAATGAATTATTTAGATATTACAAAAATCATGATGTCTTTTAATTCAGAAAATAATGATGTTACTGAATAAATTTATTCATTTTTGCACAGAAACAACGCTCTACCTATCTCCTCATCATCTACTTATGCTTCTAATGAAAATATAACTATTGCAATTTAGATGGACTCAAGGACTTAGCGCGATCTTTTGTACTTGTGTCATAAAGCGTTTTCAACAAAAAATTACCTTATAGATAATAGAGTAAGTTAATTTCTTAATTTTAAATATTTTAAATGAATAATTTTAAGAATTGTCTTATCCACATTATTTTATTTAAAATATTTTAAAGATTTTATCTCAGTTTTTTATCAAAAAATCATATTTTTGCTAAAATTTTGCAAAGATTAAGACCTTAATGCCTAAAAATAGTGATTGACTTTTCTAATTCATTTATTTTTTAAGATTTTAAAAAATTTAGAAAATTCTTTGGAGGTGTGGAATGATAGAAATCAATAGAATATTTCACAAACTGATGTTTTTTTATTGATGGAAAGCATGAGAAAGGAGTTAGATAACTTGATTAAAATCAACAAGTCTCTCTAGTAAGATAAAGAATATTAGATAGAAGAAAATAGTAAGCTAGAAGAAGAAATAAAATCAACAATTGAGATATATACAAAGATGATAGAGCAAATTAAGGAGTCTTAAGAAGATAATTTCCATAAAAACGTTAATTAATCGATGATATTAGATTAGAGTTTGTAAGTTGTATACTAAATAAAAGAGGACAATGATCTTAAAAGAAAGCTCAAGGTATTAACGACTGATAAGGAAGCACTCCAAAATAAAATTAAAAACTTAGAATTCGAAAATAACATGATGAAGTAAACCATGATCGTGCCTGAAGAAGCTCGTTCATAAATACTACGTGCAACTAATTAAATTAGTAAAATAATTTTTTTTATTGATTTTACTTTGAATAATTTAAAAAAAAAGAAAATTTAGATTTAAATTCAAGTAATATCTCTATGCAAGAAAATGGATAAGAATCGATCTAGGAGTTAAGAAGATAGATTAAGTAATTAGAGGCATAAATAAGAGAATAGAAATTCAATGAGAGCTTCAGTGAATTTAGAATTTATGAATAGAAATACAAAGAAGAAAAGATTCTTACTACTAAATTGCAAGAAGAGATAGCTCTTTTAAAATAAGGGTTTTAAACTTAAGGAGTAACCTCATAAATACTAACTCAAAAATCTGATATGCAATCAAGAATGATAGGCTCTAAAAAGATCAAAGGTATAGCTTCATAAAGCAATATTCAGATGCCACCCTTATTGTAAACTCAGCATGTTCAGGGCTTTAAATAATCTAGTTCTAATTCAAATTAAGATGTAGAGTCTTTAAAAAAATTAAATGACAGCTTGATAAAGGAAATTGAAAATTTGAAGAGAGAAAATTCTAATCTACAGGTTTAGGTGTCTAGGATTAACTACGATAGCAAGAGTTCACAGAATACAGCTTAAAGACCTAATCATCTTCAAAATACTAAAAAACCCATTCAAATTAGCTCATAATTATAATCTCCAGTGAGTCAATTCAAGTTTGGAGGTTCAGATAATGCTAATGGTGGCTCTGATTATCATAGTGCAGAGAAGAATTTAGTAGATAATCAAAATTAATAGTAAGTTATAAACGATTTGAAGACAGAATTAGAGATAACAAAGAACTAGCTCAAAAAAATAATGTAAGCAGATTCAGCTAGAAAAACATTGATAACTTAATTTGACTAAACAACAAATGAAAATCTATAAAACTAAATAATTTAAAAAGACATTACCATAAACCACTTATAGAAGTAGCTGCAAATGTTAAAAAATGAAAAAGACTTTAATCCTAATTAAGGTAATTTGGAAATGTCGTTTTTGAATTAATCTTCAATTTTAGAAGATGATCTTATACTTCCTACTTCTCATGGACAGCAAACATTTAGACTATATTAAGAATCAAAGGAAAAAGAAATTATTAGCTTGAAGATGTAAATCGATTAGCTCTAGAGTATGAATAGGCATAGTAAGCAAAAGAATTTTATTGATTTTTAAATTTATTATTTTTAAAGAAAAAGAAAATATGATGGGATTGAGTATACTTGAAGATACAGAGGCTATGAAATCAGAAAATGCTTACCTTAAAGCAAAAGTTGAATCGTTGCAGAAAGAATTACAAAATAAATTTAATGTTAAACAACATCAAGCTGAGTTAGATTCTCTTTTACAATCTAATAAGAAATTGATTCAAGAAAATTCAGAGTTGAGTTAGAAAAATAGAAAGTTAATGGATGAATTAGATATTTTGAAAAACTCTTCTTATTCTAAGATTGATTTTAGTGTAAAATAAATATATTTTTTGTATTTTTATAAAATATATTTATAAAATAATAAAGAATGCATACGATAGAGGTAACGAGATTGAAGAGCTTTAAAAAAAATTAGAAAAATAAACCAAAATAAATTAAATTTTAAATAAACAAATGAAAGAAATGCAAGAAAACCATGAATAAGTTATAGATTTACATAATTAATCCATGTCAAGTATTTTAAATCCTTAATCTATTTAGCAAAAAAATTCTCTTGCTTCTTTGCTTGCCACAAACCAAAAAATAATAGAAGAAAATGTATAATTAGCTTAAATGAATAAAAAGCTATAAGAAGAATTAGATTCTATAAGAAATCCCTCTCAATCATAGCTCGACATAAACGTAATTATTTTAAAAATAATTTTTAAGATTTTTTATTTATATGATTTTGCAATTTATTATAGAATGTCTATGAAAAAGCTAACGAAGCTTCAAGCTTAAAAAGGAAATTAGATTAATAAACTTAACTAAACTAATTATTGACTGAATAAATGAAGAACTTGAAAGAAAACTATGAAAAGTTAATAGAACAGCATTAGAATGAGTCAATGTCAAATATTCTTCATTAGATCAATGGCGGTTCATCTCCATCAAAATCTGATCAGTTAGTAACTGTAATGGAGACTAATAAAAAGCTTATAGAAGAAATGGCTTCTCTTTCTGATATGAATAAAAAGCTCATGGACGAAGTAGAAATGCTTAGAAACATGTCACACTCTAGACTTGATATTTCTGTAATTAGTTAATTTTTTTATTTTATATTTAAAATCGGCTATAAAAAATAAAAAAGAGTACATTTGATAGAAATGGAGATATTGAGGCTCTAAAATCTAAATTAGAAAAACAAACTGAATTGAATGAGGCATTGATGTAGCAGATGAAAGAAATGAAGGAACATTATGAATCTGCTTTATCATAATAGAGTTAATAGAATTAAGCAACATTATAAAGTTAATAGCAGTTTACAAAATAAAAATAACTTTTCTCTGAATAAGTCAAAAAGCTAGAAGAATTATTAAAGAAGCAACAAGATAGGATTGAAGAACTAGAAAAGGAATAAGCTGATTTACAATTGTTATAAGCTTAAAGAATGAATATGGAGTCAAAGGAAAAACTCATGAACTAGAGCAAGCAGTAGTTCGATCAAGTTCTTTAAACTAATCAAAGGCTTTCAGAATAAGTTCTTAGTTTATAATAATAAAATTAACAATTGTAATAAGAAGTGGATGAGCTACGCAATCGCAGTATGTATCAAAGTATTATGACTGATAGAAGCTCAATTTAATTAGCCCATAATGATAAAATTGAATAATTACAAGAAGAAAACCGTATTCTTTCAGAGTAAATTGTAGCACTTTCTAAGGTCTAACGTAATAGTCTTCCTCCGATAGAAGGTAACTCAGCAGTTTCAAAGAATGAAGCAATAAAGTTACACGATCTTTAAGAATAGAATGAAAGAATATTGAGAGTTAATCAAAAGTTGTTGACTGAAAATTTACAAAAAGGAGAGAAAGAAGTGTAAATGAAAAGAGAATTAGAAGATCTAAAAAGCAGAAGCTAACTTAGCATATCTATGTCCTACATTCACGATGAAGAGGATCAGTCAAAACTAAGAAAAATATTATAAGAGTAAGTTCTTTAATATGAAATAGAGATTAAATAAGTTCAACAAGAATTGTAAGAAAATAAGAAGTAATTTAGTCAAGAGAAAGAAAGTCTTCATAAAGAAATCCAATAGTTAAAAAACAATACTCATTTACTCAATTAATCAGTTTAAGAGAAAGAAATTCAATTAAAATAAATAGAAAACTTAACTACCTAAAATATTCAAAAGCAGTACTCATATGAAAATGCTATCTTAAAGGCTTAAATTATTTAACTTAACGAAGAAATAGCTCAATAAAATTTAAAATTTGATAATATTTCCAAATAAATTGAAAGTCATCAAGAAACTAACTTGAATTTATCATAGTTGGAAATAGCACTAAAAGAAAAGGAAGAATAAATAATAAATTTAGAAGACTAAGTTAAGTAATTACAGCTAGAAAAGAATAAGTTATCCTAAACATCTGAGGAATTAAGATCAGTTTATTCTTAAGAAGTAAACTAAGTCAAATTGGCTTCTTAGTAGTAAAGCGAATAATTAAAGAATGAATTAAATAAATAAATTTTAGATTTATAAAATCAAGTAAATTAATTGCTTTTAAAAAATGAAAGACTTGCCAATTAGAATTCTGAGTACATCTAAGAATAGCAAGAAAAAGAGAATTTAGAAAGATAATTAAAAGAAATGACTGAATAAATAGAATAGTAAGAATAAGAAATATAGTAATAGTAGCAATTAATTGAGTTGCTATATTAGTAAATATAAGAAAAAGAGAAAACTATTTCTCAAGATGAGCAAAAGTTTAATTAAGTAACTCAAACAATTAAATTAAATGAATAAGAATGCTCAAACTTAAAGTAGCAACTTGATGATGCTATTTCTAAGAATAGTAAATTTGAAGCTGAATTAAATGATAAGTGTCAATAAATTTAAATCAGTGGAAATGAGAGCTAAGAATTAATTCAAACTTTGTAAAAGAATAATAAGTAATTAGAATAAGATATTTAGGATTATAAAAGGAAAGAAGGAGAAGTTAATTAAATGATCAAAGATTTATAAAAGAAAAACAGTGAAAGTGAAGCAAATTTATAGATTAGTTAAAATTAAATTGAAAATTTAAAAATAGATAACGATAAATTAAAGACTATGATTGATTAATAAAGTCAAGAAAATTAAAAAGTTAATAATGGTTAATTAGAAGCTATTAACAAACTGTAAAAAGAAAACGAATAACTGTAAAAAGAATTAATGGATAAAATTTCAAAATTCTAAACCCAAATAATGAATTAAGAATAAAAAATTACTCAGAGTGATGAAGATTACTTACTTATTTAAGAAGAATTGAATTAGTAAAACATGGTCATCTAAGATCTTTAGAATGAATTAAAAATATCCTCAGATAAAAATGCTGAACTTGTTTTAAAGTTGAATGAGTAATAAAGTGAATATGCTAAATTAATTGAAGTTAGTGGTGAATCTGAAGAGAAAGTTAAAAAATCTCGCAAAGAATAATCTAATCTACAAGCTTCAATTAATGAGGTTTCTAATGAAAAAAATATGCTAATTTAAAAATTAGAGGAGCTTAATTAATAGAGTAGTGCCAATTTAAAAAATATTGAAGCATTAAAAGAGAAGTTAGAATAAGTTTAATCTTAAAAATAATAACTAGAAAGTACAAATCAAACCATGTAAAATTAAATTTAGTAATTAGAGTAAAGCTAGCTAGCTTAGACTAAGAATTATGAAGATTAATTGCTTAATTTAAAGAATCAATTATCTCAGTTATAATCTGAATTGGAAAATGAAAAAGAAAGTAACAATAAGAAAGTTGAATAAATTTAATTAAGTTATGAAACTTAAATGGCAAAATTATAAAATTAAATCGAAAGTTAGATTGGTGAAAAAGAAATTCTTACTGATTAGCTAAATAAAGTTAAAGAAGAAAGAGATCATGAAAAAAATGAGAATTTGAATACAATTGAATAAATTTAACTAAATATGGAAGAAAAATAATAATAAATTAACAACTTGGAGGAAGAAATAAAATAAAATTAAGAATAGTTCATGCAAACTATAAAACAAAAAGAGTAAACTATCTTAAATTTAAGAGTTTAAGTAGATGAAATTAGCAACTTGGAAGAATAAATTGCGTAATTATAAGTTTCTTTATAAGAAAAACAATAAATTATAGATTAAATTGAAAAAGAAAACATTTAATAAATTTATGAGTAGACTCTAATTGAAAAAAATGAGGTATTATCAATTAATAATAAACTTAATTAAGAAAAACAAGAACTTCAAAATGCAATTGAAGATTAAATTTAAGAAATTTAATAAAAATCTAATTAAATTGATAAATTAAATGCTTTAAATGATTAAATTAAATCTGAAATTTAATAAAAAAGTGATTAAATTTCGAGCCAACAAAATTAAATAGCTGAGTTGATTTAAAATATTTAAATTTTAAATACAGAAAAAGATTAATTAAAAGAAGAATTTATTCAAAAGCTAAATGCTAGTAAATCAGAAAATATAGAATAAGTTAATTAATTAACTGCAGCCTTTGAAAATGAAAAGAATTAATTATAAAATATGCTCTAAGAAGAAAAATCAATTAATTAGAACTTAGAGAATTAAGCAGAGGCTTTAAATCAAGATATTATAAAAATGCAACAATAAAATTAATTAGCTCAAACTGAAAACTTAGAAAAGTAAAGAGAATTTACTGAATTGCTTAAATAATATGAAGAAAAGCTATTAAACTTGAGAACTTAATTAGAAGATTCTAAAGAATAGAATCAGTAGCTTGTTGAATAAAATGAACAATAGAATGAAAATATCGAATAGTTGCAACAAGAAATTTAATTATTATAATAGTAATTAAATAACTTAACAAATGAAACATAACTTCTGAGAAGTGAAAATACAGATTAAATCCAAAAGTTAAAGAAAGAAAGAGAAGAATTTTTATTGAAAATGGAAAAGCTAGTAGAAGCTATTAATAAACAGAAAAAGACATCTGAGAATGATAAGTAAACAATGATAAAAGAGAAAGAAGAACTTGAAAGTAAACTAGCTTTAGTAGTAAGCTAAGCCCAAGTTAGCATAAACACTATTGATGAATTAAGGTAAAATAAGCAGAAACTCGAGGAATAAGTTTAATTACTATCTAAACAAGTTGAATCTCTTGCATAACAATCAGAAATGTCAGAATCTTAATTCACAGAAGAAATGAAAAAGCAAATACTTATATTTGAGTAAGAGAAAATTAATTTCGAAAAAACTGTAACTTCTCTTCAACAAAAATTAAATGAGAATGAATAAGAATCGAGCAATTAACTTCAATAACTATAAGGAGAATTGGAAAAAGTTACCACAGAACTTTTAGAATACAAAAATATGTATTAGACAGAAAGGTAATAGAATGAGTTAAACACATAATCCTTATCATAATAGTTTGAAATATGTGAGAGATAAAAACTATAAATCGAGGAAATAAAACAAAAGCTTGAAGAAATGCTTGAATAAAATAAGGAGACAAAACATGAGTACAACGAACTTTCAGTACAAAAAATGTCTCTAGAGTAGTAATTTGAAGAGTAAAGAGGTGAATTCATAAAAGAGAGTGATAGAAATTAGAAATTAGAGAATGCAATCAAAAATTTAGAAAGCGAAAATAAAACTTTAAGGGATTAACTTAATAATTTAGATGAAAACAATTCCAATTCTATTTAGGAAATCGAAAATTATAGAAAAAAATGCTTGGAATATGAAAACGAAAACATAGGATTAAAATAAGAATGTGCCTCTTATCAAAACAAAATAGCTGAATCAGATTCAACAAAGCAAAGTTTAAATAGCTAGCTAGAAGAATATAAAATTTAGATTAAAGATGAACAAAGTACTGTTTAGGCTTTAAAATTAGAAATTTAAAAGTTAATTGAGTAAAATGAATATTTGCAAAAAGAGAATTAAGATATTATTGAGAATCAGGTAAATGCTTAGTTAGATATATTAGAGAAACAAAATACTGACCTTCAGCAATTAGCATAATTTAACAATTAGATAAAAGAAGAACTTAAGTTAAAAATAAAATCTATTGAAGAGATGAATATACATATAGATGATCTAAAAGCATCAATGTCGCAATAAGATCATTAAATTTAACAAATTCAGTAATAGTTGTAAGAAAATAAGGAAATTAATTGTTAATTAGAATCTTAAGTAGAAAACAAAGAAAAATATATTAAATAAATTTAATCTACTCTAGAGTAGCTTGAATAGGAGAAATTAGAAATAATTAATTAATCAACATAAAATGAAAAAGATCTTTAATCTTAAATTGAAAAGCTTCTTTAACAGAATGAAGAGCTAAACCAAAACTTTTAGATTTAAGTTAATAAGCAAAATAATCTTGATGCAAATAATAAATTAGTTATTTAAGAAAAGTAAGAATTGTAGAAAGATATTGAAAATCTCAAAGATTAGTTGAAAACAACTCAAATAAATAACAAATAAACTGTTTAGAATTTATAAACAAAAATTGAAGAGCTTAGTGTATAAATAAGTTAATAAAATGAACTAAATAACTAACTCAAATGCTAAAATTAATAAAATATTTCTCTAATAGAAGAACTTAATTCTAAAAATAGCAGTTCAAATAAAACTTTAACAGAGAAGGTTGAGTAGCTTTAGTAAGAATTAAATTTTGTTTAGGAAAAATTAGAAGAAGAAAATTAACTTACTAAAGAGCAATAAAATCAATTAGAAGTTTTAAAAGAAAATTCAGCCCAACTTAGTTAATAAATCTAAGAACTTTAAATGAATAAATAAAATAATGAACATCAAATAGAGTAGCTTCAAAATTAACTGACTGCCTTTGAAAAAGAAAATAAACTGTTGAAGGATTAACTCTCTGCTAAAACTAAAGAAGCAAATGGCTTAAAAGAAGAATTAGATGTAATAAATAGTTAGAAAAATTTAGAACAAACTGAATCATCTAAGTAATTATAAGAGTTCTGCCAATAAATGGAAACTATAACAAGAGAAAAAAATTAAATCAAGCAGGAGTTAGAGTAGTTAAAATTAGATTCTTCCAACTAATAAAAGAGTGAAAGATAGCAAATTAATTAGCTTGAAAGTGAATTGGCACAAACGAAGTAAAGAGAGTAAAAATAAAAGGCCATCTTTGAAGAAAATAGCAAAAAGTATAAGATTGAAAAAGAGGAGTTGCAACAACAGATTAAGCAAATAAATTCTGAATTGAAAGTCGAGCAAGAAAATTCGATTTAAAAAGAAAAAAGCTTAAATTAAGCTATAAAAGGACATACTGAATAGATAGAATAATTATCTAATGAATTGAGAGTTTTATAAAATTAATTAAATTTAAAAAATCAAGAAATCGCTGATTTAATTTAGAAATTGAATAGTAAAGAAGAGCAGCATTAATAACTATAATTGTAAATAGTTTAGCTTAATTAAGACATTAGCAGTCTGAATGAACAAAGTAGTATAAAGATTTAGAGTAGTTAAAAGCTTGCTTAAGACTTGTAAGATATAAATACTTCATATCAAGAACAAGTTACTGATTTAGAAAGCAAGTTAAAAGCTTTGTAAGAAACAATTAAAAGCAATCTTTCTGATTATTAGTAAAGTATCAAATAATTGCAAGACAACTTATAGCAATAAATAATAAATAATTCAGAATTAGAAAAATAAAACAAAGAAAATTAGGAACTTATTAGATAAAAAGATAAATAAGTATTAGATTTAATTGCTGAGAATGAAAAGATCAGCTTAGAAATCAAAGAAGAAAAAGAATAATCTTAAAAACTTAACAAAATGTGTTAAAAATAAGACTAAGATTTATAATAATTGCTAAGCAGGTTAGAAAAATAAGAAAATTAAGAATAGTAAATCAAAAATTAATTGTTAAAAGCTGAAGAGGAGAAATCAAAGTTGATTGATGCACAAAATGCTTTAGAAGTTAAAGTTTTAAATCTGGAAGAACACATTAAAATATTATCAGAAGAGTTTTCATGTAAAGCAAAGGAATATGAAAATAAACAAAATGAGTTGTTATAGAGCAACACATTACTATCAAAATAAAGTGCTAATTTAGAAGATGTTTACACATAGTTTGAGTTAAAGCAAAACGATTTATTAAACTCAATTCAACTCTTAGAGAAAGAAAATTAGGAAAAAGAATCTAAAATTTAAAATTTAGAAGAAACTAAAAATTAATTAATTAATGAAAATCAATAAAATAAACAAAAATTGAATTAGGCTCAAATAGATATAGAAAATCAAATTTTGTTAAATAAGGAGCTTGAAAATTCTAAAACCTAGCTAGAAAAAACATTATCTACTTTCTAAACCAAAATCGAAGAAAGTACTCAAAATGGAAATTGCATGCAAGAAAAACTGAAGGCACTTCAAATCTAAATTGATGATTAAATCAAATTAATAAATAGCGAAAAGGCTAGAGCTGAAGAGCTGAAATCAACTGTTGAAAATTAAATATAAAAAATATCTTAATTAGAAAACAAAAACAATGAGATGAACAAATAACTAAATTAAGAAAAGTAAAGTGCTTAAGATTTAAAAGAGTAATTAAATAATTAAAAACAAGTCTTAGAATAACAGTAAAAGGAAAATAAAAATACCAGTAATAGTTTAAAGGAAACAAATAAATAATTGTAAGATTAAATTGGAGCTTTGCAAAACGAGCTTAAGTAATTAAAGTAAGAAAACGAAAAACTAAATGATAAGCATCAAATAGAATTATTAAGCTAGGTAGCTATAATAGAAGAATTCTAGTCTAAAATTAAAAACTCATCTGAGCAAAGTTCTAAATAATAAGAATAAATCAAATAATTAAGCGATAAGAATCAATAGAATGAGTAATTAATTGATTAATTGCTAACGAAAAGTAAAGATTTAGAAACTAAATTGATCTTGGAATAGGAAGAGTCACAAAAACTTGTCAATGATTATGAAGAAAAGATGAATTAGGTTGAATTAACTAAATCAGAAGAAATGAATAGCCTAATAGAACAATTTAAACAGGAAAAAAATCTTTGGAATGAGCTTAAAAATGAAGAAAATGGTAAGATAGAAAGTGAAAGGAATGAGTTGAAGACGAAAATGTTTGAACTATTTGAATAGGTTAAAGTACTTTAGATGATTGTTAGTGATAAAGAAAATGAAGTAAATAGCATTAAACAATCTCATAAAGAAGAACTTGACTAGATATAATCAGAGAAGTAAAAGTAAATAGAGTAGCTTGCATAATAGAAGAATAATCTAGCTCAGTAAATATTTGAATTAACTAATTAACTATAAAAACTTTAAGAAGAAATAGATCTCAACAGATCATCTTACTCTCACAACTCTTCAATCATTGAGGATTGAAATCAATAAATAATTTCATCAACTTTTTAGCAGAAATATTAAAAATTAAGCTTATTTATAATTAAAAAAACTAACCTTTCAATTTATTTGTATAATTAAATAAATGTTTATTTAAAAATTTAATTAAAATTAAATAAAATTAATTAATTAACTACTAATTTTACTCATTATTCAAAAGAAAACTAATAGTTTTAGGTAATTTTTAAAATTTTCAATTTAATTTATAAACTTTTATGATTTATAATTTTGCTAATTATTAATAGACAAATTTTATATTTAGTATATGCTAAACAACTTATATTTTTAATAAGAAGACTCATTTTTTAAGATATAAAGTATTATTTTCTTTAATATTTTTAAGTTAAAATAAAAATTTAAATTTAAAATAAAATGGTAATGCAAATTAAAAATGTAAATTTATTTTTTTAAATATTTTTACAATAATACTTAAATATTTTAATAAATAAAATTTCAATTTAGATTTTTATTTAACTAAAATTAAAGGTTTTAATTTAAAATTTTTTATTCCCTTTTGTAATTTACAAAAATTATGTTTTCCAAATTTTAAATATACATATATATATTTACAGAGAATTAGAGAATAAATGGTTATCAAATACAATTAAATTAACAAAGGAATAAATAAAATAGAAAGATCAGGTTTAAAAAAAATCAACTTCCAAAAAATTTCAAGTAAACTTATGAAAATTTCTTAAAATATCATTAAGCTCATTTAAGTGTTTAGATTTATTTCTACTGACTTCACTTACTTTTTTGAACTATCCTAACTATTCCTCTTTGTTTTCAAACTTCTCTATAAAAGGTTGTTGTTTGATGTATTTTTTTCTGTCTATAATATGCTGAATATTTTCTTGCATGTTTTGTAGCTTTGCTATGTTCTATTTAAGTTAATTTGAATTTTTTATTTAATAAAATTGAAAAATGAAACAAACCTGATATTTGGTAGGTACTTAAGTTGCCAAAGTACTGAATTATTGTTAAGTCTTTTAAGAGATTTGCATAATTTGTATTTTAATATCATCAACTTATTTTTTTTGGTGCTCTTCTCTTTTGAGTTGGACATGAGAAAAAATATTCCTGCTAAAGTAGAGAATTCCCTTTTAAATTTCATCCAAAATATCAAGAGGGATTTATATGAAGTACTGGTCTATGGCCTAATTTAAGAAATATTATTCAAATTCACATAAAAATCTTTGAAAAATTACTGCAATGCTTGGGTCATTTGGTTTTTCACCTTCCTAAATATTATTAACCTCTGGTATTTTCGGCGTATCCTTTAAAATTTACTATTCAATCAAATAGTTCAATATAGCTACTTTTGAATTCGCTAGTGAAAGATTTGTTTAAACTTAAATCGATGAATTTCCACTATCTTTTTGAATAAAGGAACGCAAGAGGTCATTGAATCCAGGAATTTTCTGAATTATGTTACTGAACTAAATGTTAGAGTTGTATAGAATTTTCAGCTCATTAATGTAATCAATAATTTTATTGATTGAAACATCGATTTCATCAATTTTGTTTTTTATTTCTACACTTTATTTAGATTGAATTAGGTTTTAGCTATCTTTTAATAAAATTGATTTAGGACTTAAATTCAACTCCTCAACCACTATCATCTCTGATAATTGCTACTCACTGTTTTGCCTGATTTCTGGTATTTTTTATTGATTTTTTGGACTTTAAAGCATAAACATTTACTTTTCTTCATTATTGTTAAGAGATGTTTTAGGAGTGTTTATTGCACTAAAATTACTGTTTTTAATTTTATATTGCTTTCTTTCTAGCTATTCCCTTTAATTCTCCTCGCTTTAAAGGCTGTCTAATATAAAACCAGTTGAGTTATAAGAGTCTAATTGTTTTTCTAAATGTATGTTTTAATTTTAAAATAAAATAAAAATATTGAAAATAATTGTTCTATTTATTTACCTCCATTATTAGCCGTTTAAGCATTTAAGCTATTCAAATCCTTTTTCTAAATAGTTATTGATTTTCTCTTTACTTTTTACGAATAGTTTCCTTAAGATAGAATCTTAGGATTAAAGAAAATTTAGGATTTAGCTTTTTCATTTTTATGCCTAAATGGATTATTCTTATCCTAGTTTTTATTTATGGTCGCATCAGAGCTTTAGAAAGTTTAGTCTGCATTAATAAATTAATTAGGCATTGAAGATAAAGAGTTATTGTTGTATTTAGTTTTTATAAAAATATTTTTGCTTAACTAGTTAGTGTTAAGGTTATTGTTGTTGTTGCTGCTGCTGTTGTTATTATTATTCATAGAAAGACTGTAGTTATTCTTTAAATTTTTGAGATAAGAATTAAACATACCTTAATTCACTTAATCAAATGGTATAAATTTTTCAGTTGTTTTATACTACATATTCTAACCATTTTGATAGTTTTATTCTTATGGTGTGCCTTAATTTTCCTTAACTTTCTTGAGTTAGCTAACACTTTTAGGATAACACATATTTTGAAGACTCTAATTGTTTTGAGCTTACAATTAAAATTTTTTTTATTTTTAAGTGTTAGGAATTATAAAATCCTACAATAAGGAATTTAGAGCCTTTTGCCTTTACATGAATTATAAATACTCAGAATAAGATGGGATATCCATTTATTTTATTTGATCATTTTAACTTAATTTAGATTTCTCCATTAAATCTAACAGTTTTTAGTCTTTTGTCCTTGAAAAGTACTGTGTTTAGAAATAAGAATTTTAATGTTTATGGTAAATTGATGAAGTAGGCTTTTAAAATTAATTTTGTGTATCTTAGCTATCAATTTTAGAGCTTATTTTAGCTGATTATATATTATATTCGATACCTTTTTTTGGAGAAAGGTTTGGTGTTTAAAAGGTTGTTGAAGTTTTTGTTCCTGTATATTTTTTTTATCTCATTTAGTCATAGATTGGAGTTTGATTTAATTGCTAAACAATATCAAAATTGTTGTTATTTTTATTTTGTGGTGTTGAAGGTATATCATGTTTTAGTGATCTATCTTAACTCTTACATGTTGTATAGTAAATTTGTGGTTAAGAGAGGCTCTTTTGACTGTGCTCAGTGTAAAAAAACTTTGAATCAAACCAATTGGAAGAAGTAGGAGCAGTTTAAGTAACATTCAAAGGAGTCAAAGTATGGTTAGTATTTATATAATGAGAGCTTTGTATTTCTTCATTAATAGAAGTATTTTAATTAAATTTAGAATAAATCTATTAGTTCTATTCTAAGAAGCTATTTCTACTAGGTAACTTAAAATTATTATACATGTCTGCTTTACAAAAGGACTTGGCTTGCAGTTTATTAGAGAGAAGCTTTTAGAATTTTTGAGATTAGCTATCTCGCTTGCTTTTTGGTGAAGAAGGAAGAGGACTATTTAGTTAGCTCATAAAGTTATTCAGTAAAATAAACTTAAATTTTATATAATAAATTATTTTGTTAAATTATTAAAAAAGAACTCATAAAGTAGCAAGCTAATAACTAACACTCAATATTACCCAATCTTTTTAAATCACTCTCTCACTTCAAAAAAATTATTAATTTGCAAAGAAGGAAGAATCTTTATCCAATTTCAAATAACTTCTTTTTTTCTTTAAAATTTTGGTTAAATTAAGATAATCCTCTTAATTCCAAAGATATCTTCAAAATAAAACATTTACTTATCTACTAACCACGTTTATAATAACGTTTAATCCAATTAAAAAAGTTGGTTGGTTTATCTTTCAAATTATATCTTAAAGTTTTTTCTATAAAATGTAATTATTACTTGCTAATTATTGATATTTTATACTTTAATAAGTTAAAAGATAGATTCTCTTACTAATGTATTCCATTCCAAGAATATGTTGAAAAAAGAAATTATAAACTGAGAATTTTTTATCTATAAAAAAGATATCAATGAGTGTAAATTGATCATTTTAAACACAAATTAGATCATTAATGGTAAACTTATTAAAGTGGATAAATATAAAAATCCTTTTTTTAGACATATCTCTCTATATTAAAATTATTGATTAAAAAACACTTATTTTGTACATAATTAAAGAATAAAATTTTTAGAAAAAGTAAAATTTAGTTATCTTGAAATAAATATTAATTAATAGGGAGATATTTAATATTAATAATTTTGAATTTTAATATTTTTATTAAATAAAATTTATCACTCATAAGATCCTCACCAAGTTTTCTATTAAACTATTTTTTTATGTAATTTAGATAAATTTAATTTATTTTTTATATCAACTCATCAATTGATTATTTATTTGTAAAGCATTTATGAATAAATTTTACCAATTTGATTAATTTAATATAATTTTTAAGAAAACATAACTTTATATTTAGAAATTTTTTATTATTCTCTATTTTAATTATATAAGTGATATCTTAACTATTTTTGAAAAAATTATATTTCACAAATAAATAACGTTGAAAATAAAAATAGATAATATTACTAATATTATTTTACTTTTAAATAATCTTTTATTATATTTTTTAAAATTTTTATTTTGTTATCAATTGTAATTATTTATACTGAATTGTGTTTTAAACTAACAATCTTAAGAAACAAATCAGTATACTGATAATATATAACAATATTCTTTTTTAAATTTCTTTTAAAGTAGGGAATGATCAACAATACATTGAATAGGAGGGTAATATTCTAAGTTTAACTTTAGAATAAATTTTCAAAAAATAAAAACTATGATTTACTTTTAAATCAAAATGTAACTGAAATAAATGGTTTTTGACTTTATTGAAAAAGAAATAAAAATATTCTAATTTATTTATTGGTTTATTTATTTATTTATTTATTTATTTATTTATTTATTTATTTATTTTTGAAAACAGTGTTTTAAAAACAAGTTTATAAAGGGTATAGAGTATTATAAGTATAATAATAAGATTGATTTAAATGGAGAGGCTGTTATGTTATGTCTTAACTATAAGGAAATCAAAACAGTTACAAAGACAAAGACAAAGAGAGTAGTACACATTGTCAATAAATTTCCAAAATACAGTTCAGATATTTATTTTTTTACGTTCAAGTTCTGAAGTATATTTTTGAGGAATACTCATCTTTTATAATTATTCAAGTTTTTGAGACTTGATATTTTCAAGCATTTTCTTCTATTACTAAAGCTAGTCTCTTATCTTTTTACCTTCTTCTAATCTATTTCTTTGGTCTTATTTGATCTTTTCTTCATTCAATGCTATCTACTTTCTTAGTTCATCAGCATGCTTTTTAATTTGTTATTCTCTTTCAAGTTAAAGTTTGATTTCAATTTCTCTCTCTTACTTTTATGCTTAGATGATTCTCTAAAATTCATCTCTATCATTTTTAGCTTATTCTTAAAGTCTTTATTCTTTTTCATATTACTACTATCTTCTTGCCTCAAGGAGTTCTGAATTGATTTTTGACTGTTTAATTAATTTGAAAAATTAATTTTATAATTTCAATATATTTATTTTATTTATGTTACTCTTAATTCAGCTTCTCTTCTTTCCTTTTCTCTAGCGTTTCTTTCGTTTTATTCCATAGCTCTTTTGGCTCTCAAGAAGTCTAATTCGGCCTAGTAAAATTTATTTGAAAAAACTTATTTTTATATACAATTTATTTCTATGAATTACTTATCTATCATTGGCTTTTTCTTGCATTTCTCTAAGTCTTTGGAGTTCTTTTTCCTTTTCGTCTTTAATACGCCTTTAATATGAAAAAATTAAATTAATAACAATATTAAATTGAATTTCTCAATAAAAGATTAAATTTTTATAAAATATTTTTTAATAATTACTTTTATTCAGCAACATACTCAGCTTCCTTTTAAGCCTTTTCTAAATTGTACTTGACAATTTTTTCTTCTTCTACTTTTTCTTCTTGAACTCTTTTTTATTTTACAAGAATAGCATTTTGATTTGCTTCAAAGATCTCATCAAGAAGCTTCTTTTGGTCAGATTTCTTTTTCTGTTTTTAGTTTTTTATAAGCATTAATATGTATTATCATTGTTTAGGTTTAAAGTATTTCTTACAAGTGCCTTGTGTTGTTCTTCTACTTCCAACTCTTTAATGGCTTTAATCATAACTTAACCTTCTCTTTCTTGTTCTTCTTTAGCTCTGAGTCTAACCAATTCATTTTCTTTAATTTAATCAATAATTTTTAAGTGGCCTTCTCTTTGCTCTTCTTTTTTCTTTTTTTCTTATTCTTCATAGTATTTTATTTTTTTAAGTCTTTCAATTTCCATCATAAGATCTTTTCTCTTTTCTTCAAGCTTTTTCTCATCACGGATATCCTTTTTTTCTGTTAATTGCTTATCACGAATAGTAACACATTTTGCATACATAACCATCTTATTCATTTCTTTTACATCATCCATTTGTTCATTCATGATTTCTTGGGCTCTGTTAAGAAGAGAGTCCTATTAAACAAAAATATAATTTTATTTTTTTGTGCTGGTTGGTATGTATGTATGTATGAAAGAAAATTGCAACTCCAAAAGTAAATAACTTAAAAATTTATGTAATTTAATATAATTTTGCAGCGCGAATAGATCAAACAAAAAATTTTAGTTATTTTATGTATTATCTTACCTTAACTACCTTTTCTTCTAATTGAAAATCAGATAAAGGCACTTATTTTTTCTTCTCTTCTTCCATTTGAAGCATTTTTTGCTTTTTAGCTTTGGAGACAGCCATTTGCTTTTCCTTTTGTTCTTCTAAGATTTTCTTTTGATGCAAAGTTTCTTCTTTGGTTGTGATAATTGCATTATTCTATTTAAGTTTAAAACCATAAATATTAATCAAAGGATTTAACAAAGCAATTTCAATTTGAAATATTTTTTCTTCTTCTTTTCTTTAGTAATAATTAAATGCTTACTTTCATTCTTTGAAGTTCACTTTCACCAATTAAAACCACTTCAGGATGAGTAAAATCACCTTTTCTAGCTTTATCAATAACTTCTTCTTGAGCTTTAGTGTTATTCTTATTAGTTTTACGAGAACCTTATGTGCATATAAAATAAAATTACTTTACAAGAAACGTTTTTTAGATTTGAGGTTTCAAAATCTTTAAAATTGAAACAAAAAAACAGCTAGCTATTCAAATTTTTATATTGCAAAATATTATTTAATTGTTGTTTTTTTTGCAAGCCTCTCCTCAAAAGATAAAAAGTATTTTTAAATAATCTTTACCAAAGAGAGTTTCATCAGCATTAGACTTTTTAGATCCTCCAGAGGCTTAACTGCTAGGCTAATTTTATTTAAATAAAATAAAAATTAACTCTCACAATTTTTGAAACATTTATAAAATTGATTGAATGATAAGTTTAAATGCATTAATGAATCATGCATGTTAATAATTTTATTTTGGCTGTTAAGGGTACTTAAAATATTTGCTTTGCCTAATTTTATCCTTTATGCTATTCTAACATGTTTAAAAATAGATCTAAGAATCTTAGTTCAAAATACGAATCGAATTACCATTTTTCAGCTAATATGGTTGTTAATAGTGTTAGTTTATTTTATTTGTTAGCTTATTTGCTTGATTTTATTTGTATTTTATTTGTTAATTGCTTTTTAAAATAAATATATATATATAAATTGATTGCTTTCTTTTATTATTAAAAAACTAACAATTCATAAAGAGTTACAAATAATCATAACCTCTATTTATTATAACTATTCTTCATATCCTTTCATTTCATTCACTTTTCACTGCTTCATTCATTTATTCATTTCAATCATATATTTTTGTTTATTATTTATAAGTAAATCAATCCATTTGTTTTCTTCTCTTCACTCTCTAATACTGAAGTTTTTTGTTTGTTAAAAATTGCCTGTATATTACATATATAAATAGAAAAACAAATAGCTAGTCATTATGCTTCTTTTTAAATCAAGTCAAATAGATTTAATGATATTTTTGAATAGATTTCAATTAAAATTTCATGATACTCTCTCTCTATATATGTTAAATATCTTATAATGAATTTAATATTCATTCATTTTATTATTTTATTTTAATTACGCTACAACTTTAATTAATTTATTTAACTGAAATTATTATTTCTGATTGTAAATTAGTTCTTTATAAGTATTCAATTTATAATTTTGAATTTAATTTAATTCTTTTGAAATATCTAAGGCTCTTGATAATAGTAGAATTTTTATTTTTTTACAGTTAATTTTAAAAAATTAATAAAAGTGTTATTTCATTTTTTGAGCAATCGCTGAGAACTTTAGATTAATTAATACATTGAGAAACAAATAAAAAATCGCATTAAATTCAAGTTTAAAATTAAGTTGAAATCTAAAACTAATATGAAATATAATTTATTTTAAGAAACATCTAAAAACTAAATTCGCTTTTTTTAAAGTTATTATAAAATTTAAAATATTTTCAAAATACTTATTTTTTACTTAAATTATGAATGAATATCTTGCTATATTCCAGATTTTCTAAATGCAATATTGTGTAAATCAATTATAAAATTTTAAGTATTTATTTTAAATAATCACTAAGAAATAATGATTTTTATCCTTTTCAAAAAATGAACCAACTTAATATTTTAAATTTGGATTAATCAATTAAACATCTATATTTTTACTTTTATTAAATGAAAATACAAAAATCTATTCTAATTAATTCTTTTATCAACCTTGAAATTAAATAAGTTTTCATATAAATTTTTATAATTTTGGAAATTTAAAAAAACTAAAATCATTTTTAGTTTACAAATGTATAAATAATGTCAAAATCAGGCTAAATATAAAATTATATTTATTTTTATTATGCTTTTCTCAAGAATTTAAATTTTTATTGTCAGCTTTAAGAATAAAAATATTTCAATTTATTAAAAACAATAAATAAAATCAATTTAAATCAAAATTATTTTTCAAATTAATATTTTTTTATAATTTCAAATAAACCAAATATTATAGTTTTGCAAAATCATTTTAGCTTACTGAAATTAGAAAGAAAAAGAATGTTACAAAATCTAAATTTAGTAAAATTAATCGCATTTAGAATAAAAATTACTTAAAATTGACTTTTATTTTTTATAAAAACATGTCAATTTCTAAAAATATGCATTTAAAAAATGACAAATTATGTAAGTTATCTCGTAAAATATGCAAACTGTAATTAGATCAACACTTTTAAAAGTATAAAAAATATCATTCATTTTTTATTTATTT
Organism: Tetrahymena malaccensis 436; assembly: GCA_000231845.2. Classification (NCBI taxonomy): domain Eukaryota; phylum Ciliophora; class Oligohymenophorea; order Hymenostomatida; family Tetrahymenidae; genus Tetrahymena; species Tetrahymena malaccensis. The sequence continues at coordinate 57,042 of AFXY02002020.1, read as the reverse complement.
TAAATAATGTGTTTAGTAAAATAAATGTGATTGAATTTATATATCATAATTAAAGCATTTACAAATTTTTTAAGCAAGGCGAGTTTTTATTAAAATATTGTTTTTCAAATAAAAAATTTAAACAAAATTAAAATGAATTCACGAAAAAGCTAAATTCTTTCTTAACTCTAGGATTGCTATAATAGTTTTTCTTAGAATGAATAAATTACAAACAATGCATTTAGTAAAGAAGATATTTTATTGCAGAAATCTATTCTTGAGCATCAAGCTTTTAGTCCGATTCAACTTAATTTTTAACCATAATAAACATTCAATTAAAAAGAATAACATTAAAAAGCAAATTTAAATAATAAAAAATTCATAAGTAAATATTCATCTAGACAAGAAAGCTACCATATTTAAAGAAAATTATCTACTCCTTGCTTCTAGAAATTTTAATAATAGATTTAAGTCAAAAATTAAAATGAGCTTAAAGGATCTGAAAAATAAGAATTAAAAAACATTACTTCTACTTAAAAGGATAATATAAAGTTAGAGAATAGCTCAGAGTTAAAATAAATTGTTAAAAATTAACAAAATTAATCAAATTTATTGAAGAGGTAAAATAAAAGTTAGTCTTTTAGAGAGAATAATAATGAAAGGACAAAAATTTTGATGGAAAAGCTTTATGATTGTTCGTAAGCTTTTAAGAGTAATTCAAATTCTATTAGCAATAAAAAATAATTTCTACTTATTAATTAATTTTCTGACTACTTTGCTCCTAATCTAGCTAATAGTTAAACGGAATATGAATAACTAAATTAAAATAATTTAAAAATATTAAATGATTAACATAAAAAATTATTTCTCAGTCTTATTTAAAACGAGAAATAAGCATTTAATGAAGACAAAAATGTAAATTTGAATGCGTAAATAACACCTAAAAATGCCTCATTTCAGTTCAACTTTTCTTTAACAAACTAAGTGCCTATATAAATCTAATTAGATGATATTCAAAATTAACAAAAACAGCAACTGCAAAATGAGAAATAATATAATAATGACTATTACTATTGCAGCTTACGTAATAAACAATAAAAGCTACTAAACTCATCCAAAAGCGAAAACCAACTTTTAAGAAATTTTTCTCACAAATTCATGCATGATGTTTATAATTTCAATTTCAAAAGCAAGAATGATGGAATTTCTGATTAACCAGTATTCCTAGAAAACAAAAAATGCTAAAATGATGGAGGATTTAACAGAAGTCACAGAATAATTTCACCCAAAGGACAGTTCAACTAATAATCATCATGTGAAAAATCACCTGAATCAAATGTAACAAAATCCCTTAATCCTTAAACTATAAATAACATTTTAAACCAGAAAAATAAGTATAAAATATCTTGTGATGAGGCTTGCATTCCTATGAACGTTGTATCACAATACAATATCAACGAAAATGTTAGTCTCCCATTAGAAATCACAAATTAACTTATTCTAAATTAAAATTGTTGTACAACACCAAAATAAAATTCAGTTAGATCTGTAAACAATTAATAAAAAGATATAAAAAAAATGACATTTTTGACAGAAAAAAATAAAATAAATAATTAAGGAGGAAACTAAAATTAAATTAAAGGAAACTAAGCTCACTTTTTATAATAAAACTTTTTTCATAAACACAACATTAAGAAAGCTAACACTGCAAGTTTACCCTTTCAGAACAGCATAATCCAAAGCAAAATAGCTACAGTTTAAAGCTAACAAATTAAGAAATCCTTCTCTTAGTCTTAAGATCAAAGAGTCAAATCTTAAAATGAAGCTATTTTATCTTTATAGAAACTCATATAATCAACTAAAAAATTAAATAATTAACCACCGCTAAGCAGTCCTATGTGTGATAATTAAATAAATAGCTAATCAGTTTTTAACAATAACTAAAACAGCATTGAATAACTACCTGCAGAAGACGATTACAGTTTGATCTACAAAATTGACTAATAAATAAACGATAAGTTAGAAATCAAAAAATAAGAAAGTAATTCAAGCAAAAATCAAGAAAAGAAACCAAATGTCGTAAAAGTATTGTCGAGTTTCATAAAAAACTAGAATAAATTTAATTAAATTGTGAAAATACAAGATGATTCTTACGAATAAGAAGAAAACTTTAATATAATATCCCCAAAAAACACTAGCGATAATTATCAAGGAAGTTCAGTTAAAAACTTTTCATCAACACAATAAGCCTTTAGTTTGCATTAAAAAATAAAGCTAAATAATTTCTTAAATAAAAAAGAGAAACAGATATCAAGTGATGATCTTAATTAGTAGAGCGATGAAAATGAAATCATCTTTCCTATTTCAAATGCCAAAAAATGTGAAAACTTAAAATTAAATGATTAAAAATCGAAGTCTTATTCAATGCCAGTATCAATGAAATAAAAATAAATTAATTAAAATTCAGATTATGAAGAAATATATTAACATATTGAAAATAAATAGAAATACTTTAAGTAACTATCACAACGAGCTGAAAATATTTAGGATTAAGTTGCTATATAAAATAATTTTTTGCAATCATTTTAATTAGATCAAAGTAAAATAAGCTCAATTAATTTTACATCTCAATGCTAAAAATAGTAACAATTAAACTCTTAAAATAATAATATATTTAATAAGCAAAGATTATTTTCACTGATATAAAAAATTAGACACTAAAGGTTTTAAAATACCTAGAAGCCAAGCTAATAATTTAATAATGAGAATAGAGATAATTTTTATAAAGAAAATCTAAGTAATGTTTATCAAAAGATAAACTATCAATGCTAGATTCTAGCAACAGAAAATTCAGAATCTAACAATTAAAATTCTTGATGATAAATCTTTAAGATAAAATGAATATCTTTATTTAAAAATACTATTTTATTTTCTTAAATATTTAAAATAAGTCTAAATATTATCATATTTTTATGAAATAAATTTATTTTTATAATTAGTTAATAATTTAAAAATTCTCTTATATTAATATTTTGTTCAAAGATTATTGAACTTGTTAGAATTTTTCAATCAAATTGCAATAGTAAAAGTAATAATTTTACGAAAATGTTAATAAAATAAACATCAAGGCTAAACTGACTTAATCAAGTCAAACATTAAAGCTAAATAAATTTTTTTAAAATAATTAATCTATTCCTTTTTTGAAATGAAATTTAAAAAAATAAAGCACTCATCTAATTTTATACCTTTATCAAAGTAAAAAATTAAAAAATTTGATACTTAATTTAAAAATAGCGAAACTTAAGTACCATTTAAAGTGAAGATTTAGAATTAGAATTTTATAAAAGTATTTTAAGCATATTGAATTTATTTATATTTTTAAAATTGACTTATTAGTTGAACTATAATTTTAGAACTAATTTACTTTTAATCTTATTGACATATATTTTTAAAAAATTGTACTATTAATAGATTATTGAATTTATATAAACAAGATATTATTTTATTTTTATTTCAAAATATGTTGCATCCGCTAGAGGTCTAATTATTCTTATTTCCCTTTACTTCACCACTTAAATCTGGAATAGATCCTTCTAAATTTTTATCATTTTTCTATAAAAAATAAATAGTTTTTGATGTTGATTTTAATGTTTATCACTATATTTAATAAATACCTTTTCTTCAGAAGGATAAGGCAATTTGCAGACTTTGTAAGCTATATTTTTAAAACATTCGTTGAGGTTGGATCCCATTTTAGCAGAGACAGAGTAATATGGGAGATTGAGTATTTTACACATCTAAATAAATATTTATAAAATATTTTTGTTTCCGTTTTTATTATTTGTTTCAAAAACTTTACTTCTTTAGCTTAGTCTTCTTCAACAGCTATTTAATTGAATAAATCATTCTTATTTCCTAAAACGCAATACTCTACTTCATTATTTTCTATTAAAATAGATTAAACTAGCTTCATAAGATTACGGATAGAATCAAAGCTGCTTTTATTAGTAATGTCATATACGAAAAGAACCTGAATTTATATATTTAAAAATAACATTTAAATTTTAACATCAAATTTAGTTAATAATTTTACTGCATCTGATCCATATATGTATGTATTAAGCATTTTCGATTTTAAACTTTCACCTAATAAAAAAATTGTGTTTTTTATGCTTAAAATATAAATAAAGTATACTGCTGCAATCCCATATGCTCAGAGTTACTGATGCTGTCTTTGAAAGATCTAGTTACTTTAAAATCAATATTTTACATATTTTATTTACAAATTATTATTAGTATACTTTGCTAAAAAAGTTGCATCCAAGAGATTGTTTGTACATTTCAGGATAAAAGTTATTAACATACTTTTAGATGATGGCAGACTTTCCTACTCCTGCTTCACCTATAACTAATATCTTTTTACTAAACTTAATTTCTTTATCTTCTTGATCCATTTGCTAGACTTAATTAATTAATATTCTGTGAGTGCTAATAATTTTTTCAAGAATTTCTAATTTTAAATTTATATGATTTCTTATCAATTTTTCACCAAAAACAATAAAGATAATATAAAAAAATAGTATCAAAATACATTTTATAAATTAAATTAATCAAAATAAATCAACAAAGAAGAATAAGCTGATTTTTATTAATAGTAAAAAAAACATCAAATTTATATTGCTATTTACTGTTTAAATTAAAAAAAGTTAATTTCAAGTTATAAGCTAAGATAAAAATTTTAATATCTGCTATTGATTAAATCATGTAAATTAATTTTTAATTCTGTAAAAGGATATTTTAATTTTAATGTTATTTTATTAATATTATTTTAATTTAAGTTAATTAAGAGCATAATTAAATTTTTATAAAAAATTTTATCAAAAAGTTTTAGAAAAAAAAATGAGTTGTTCAATGTACATATCTAAGCTAATAACAGTTTAAATAATTTTTTTTGATCTTTTGTTTTTGCTTAAATAAAAAGTGTAGCCATATTTTTATTGAATCAATTTTGTTATCTAGAAAAATAAATAACTCAAAATTTAATATATATTTGTTATTAATAACTGAAATCATATAAAATTGTCTTTTAGGTTTTTTTTCATAGATATTAACTATGGTAATAACTTTAAAATAACTTTTAATTTCCATTAATAAATAATAATGCAAATGAACTATTTAAGTAAAATCTATAATTAAAGAAAGATAACAATAATTGTTTAATCATCCAATTATTAGATAAAATTATATTATTGTGCATATTTTATGATTTGAAACATTTAGATTAACTTAATTATTTTAACTTAAAATTGTATAATTAAAAAAAATATAAAATAAAAATCTTATTGAGGTAGTAAATAGATAGTTTATGATATAATAGAAACTAATTTAAAATCATTCAATTCATTTTTAATTTTAATCTGTTTTCAGTGATTGATTAGCTTTTAGAAATTTTATAATAATTTTTATTTTATCTTGGTAGAAACCAATAATAAGTATTATTTTACATTAATTTCGAGAGAATAGAACTGAAATTCTTTAAAAGTAAATAAGTAATATTTATATGTTTAAATATTAGCAATATATTTTTAACAAAATACTTTTCTTGAAAAATTTAAGAGAGAGAATTTTATATAGGTCAATATGAATAATTAAAAAAATGTTTGAATGCTTTAAATAAACGATAAATAATTCAGTAATAATGTTGTGTAATTTTTACATACATAGTTAGAAAAAGAAGACTGATACATATATGAAAGCTTAAATAGATATATTTAGAATAGTTAAATAACTTTTAAGATAAGTGAGAGATTATTAAAAATTAATGTATCTTATCTTATATTGTTTATTTGTTTATATGTATATGTTTGTTGTGTATGCTTTTTTGTTCTTTTATTTTATAATTAATTACATTAAAACTAATTTAAAGATTTTGTTAAATTTCTATAAAATAAGTGCCTTTATCTTAAGTTATCAAATAGAAAGAAAATTTTATTTATTTAAAAATAATCTTATAATTAGCAAAACAATTGATTAGTTAATTAATTATATAATTTGTCTAAAAAATAGTATAATTATCAATAAAAATGGATAAAAATTCAGACGTCTATGTTAAAAAGCAATGGTTTATTAAATCTAACCTAGGAAAGTTAGAGGATTTCTATGAGTTTGATACAAGAAAGGTAAATTCATTTTATTTTGCTTCCTTTTTTATAAATGGCCAAGTAAATAGCCATTAACAATTCCAGTAATTATTAGTAAATTATTTTATCAAATTAAGATTTTAGGTAGTGGTACATACGGAAATGTTTATAAGGCTAAAAAAAAAGACTCCAAGATTGTTAGGGCTGTTAAGTAAATTCCCAAGAGCAAGGTTAAAAATGCAGAACGTTTTAAAAGAGAAATCGAGATCATGAGAACTTTGGTAATATTAAAACTATTTAAAATAGAGTAGAAGAAAGCAATTGTTAATGAATTTTATTTATTATCTTAAAATATAGGATCATCCTAATATCATTAAGCTTTATGAAACATTCGAAGACGAAAGAAACATTTACCTAGTTATGGAGTGAGCATTTATTTACTCAATTTAATTAGATTTTTAAAAAGACGTTTTTGAAATTATTTTCAAATGACAAGCAATCAAATAAAATGAACTTTTGTTCATCTAATTTAATTTTCTTTAATATAATTTAGAGTTTGTGAAGGAGGTGAACTATTTGATAGAATTATAGAAAAAGGTCGCTTCACAGAAATAGAAGCCAGAAGCATTTTCTCTTAAATCATGTAAGCCATTAATTACTGTCATAATAATGGGATAGCTCATAGAGATTTAAAGCCAGAAAACTTCCTTTTCCTGACAAAACACGACGATTCTCCCATCAAGGTTATTGATTTTGGTCTTTCTAAAAACTTTGATAATAAGCAAGCTATGAAGACAAAAGCAGGAACAGTAAAATTTTGTTTAATTTTTGCCAAAAAAAAAAAATGGTATGACTAATTTTTGTATTTTTCTAATATAAATAGCCATATTACATCTCACCTGAAGTTTTAGATGGAAATTATGATGAATCTTGTGATATTTGGTCTGCTGGTGTCATTCTATATATATTATTATCTGGAGTACCACCTTTCTTCGGTGATGATGATTCAGAAATTCTAGCTTCTGTCAAAAAAGGATACTACACATTTGACAGTAAAACTAATCTTTTCTTAAATAAAATTTATTAAATTTTATTGTATTAAAAGTTCCTGAATTCGAGGGGATTTCAAACAGTGCTAAGGATTTAATTTAAAATATGGTTACTAAACCAGAGAAGAGATTCAAGGCTGACTAGGTACTTTCTCATCCATGGATGAAAGAAGATATCAAATAAAAAAATAAATAGCTCCCATTAAATTTCAATGCTCTTAAAAACTTCACTTAGCATCATAAGCTAAAAAAAGTTGCATTATCTTTTATAGCTTCCTAATTATCTGAAAATGAAATTTCTGACCTAGGTAAATTATTCAGACAATTAGATAAAAATGGGGATGGTACTCTCACAGTCGATGAAATACGTGAAGGTTTAGCAGGCACAAATGATAAAAATATAGAAGAAGTCAGAAAAGTTATTTCAAGGTAAATAGAATAAATTGTAACAAAGAATCATAAGATAGCTTTTAACTCTAAAATAAAAGAGTTCTCCAAAATATTTCATTAAATAAAATTAATTATTCATAGCATATTTTTTTCAAAAGCTTAATCAAAAATGATGCTTTTTATCAGAAAAATAAATTGAGTATTTAATGTTAGAATTAAAATTTTTAAATTTAATAAAAAGCATCGATACAGATGGTAGTGGTAAGATTGACTATACAGAATTTTTAGCAGCAACTATGGAAAAGAGTTTATATATGAAGGAAGATAAATTGCACTAAGCTTTCAAGATGTTAGATATTGATGGAAATGGAAAAATATCAAAGGATGAATTAAAGCAAATTTTAGGAAGTAAATCAAAATATATTTAAAGATTTTAAAAAGCTTATTTTTTATAATGCAATAACAGAGGAATTAGGTAAATACGATGAGAATTATTGGGATAATATGATCAAGGAAGTTGATAAAAATGGCGATGGAGAGGTATTATTAATTCAGTTAAAATATAATTTAAATATTTTAATACTATAAAAATAGATTGATTATAATGAATTTATTGACATGATGAATACTATTTCTTTTAGAAAATGAATAAATATTTTATTAACATAGTTATTTTATATTTAATACTAAGCAGTTCGATCAATTGGTTGATCATTTAATTACAAATATTAATATGAATCAATTATTCTTATTCTTTGTTTTCATAAAGTTATTAAATAATATATTACTGAATTCTTTAAAAACTTTGATTTGTCATTTTTTGTTAGTTAAATTCAAGTTAATATTGATAATTGGTAGAAATAGTAGTAGTTTTATTATTTATTTTTTACATAAAATTATATATTAATTATATAGTTTTTTACATTAATTAATATTTATCATGAAATGATTAATTTTTTGGAGTTTTATAAAAATGTTTACATAAATATTAGGTATTCGTAGGTGCTCAAATAAGATTTTTAACTATTTGTTGTATAATTTTTTAAAAATGATGGCTTTCTTTTCAATTAAGCTAGATATTATTAGATCTTCTTGTACAATTATTACTTTTGAAATCTTTAGTACTTTGTTAGTTTTGGAAAAATTGAGAGGTTTTATATTTAACAAGTAGTAGAATATAGTTTTTTTTGTTCATTTGATTATTTATTTATTTTTGTTTATTTGTTAGCTTCAAGTGGCAATTAATTTATTAGTTCATTAATAGAATTCAAGCTTTTTGCACCATAGAATTTACTTTTAAATATATTTAGTAGATGTAAATAGATAAATAATTAGATTCTAAGCTTATAATCTAATTCTTCACTCATTCTGTTGAGGTATGAGATTCGGTTGGAGATTTGCAGTCGTTGGCGTTTTTATTTATTTCAAAAATCTGATTCTTGTCTGTGATAGGAATTTTATAAAATAAAAAGTTTTCATATTTTTGTCTTAGGCTATTTTTAAAAATATTTATTTACTTTTTTTCTTTGAAAGCTTTTGATTGATTTAATCAATTTGGTTCTGTATATCATTTCTTACTAGGTCATCATTCTATTTAAACGACAGCTCATAATTAGAGATAATGTGATGGATGCTCTCTGCTTCATCTGCCTATTTATTTTAATGAGCGTGAACTTTCATATACAGATCTACTCTCTTTGCTCTTTCAATCTTTTTCTTTTAATCGTCATAGACTTCTTCAACGTGCTTCTTTTGTGAAATAAAAATTGGTTTAGTTTACATGTTATTAATTTAATTTTTGCACTATTATTAGAAGAATAATTTATGAAAAATTTAAACAGAATTAGCTTACAGGAGAAAATAAGTCTTAATTCAAGTGGTTTATTATACTCTAAGTCTTTGAATCTATTTAGACAATACTATTGTTGTAAGAAGCATATTCTGAAAAGTCTCCTGAAAATTAATTTCTATGATGGAAATATTGACGTTACATGGTATTCTAATGACTACTTATCTCATTTTTGAGTAATTAAGTAAGCCCTTAATTACAAGTATCATCTATAATTTCTGCACCTCCTAAATTTTCTTGATCGATTGTTCTTTCTGTGGCTTAAGTATCAATTTAATCGTATATAATATCCTCATTTAATCCTTGTATAAAAAGTTTATTCTTCTATGCTTCCTAAAGTATTAATTTTTTGGATTCTGAGTTATCGTTAATTTAACTCTATGTTTCTTTAACTTAGTTGTAAAGTTAGGAAGAGTTCCGAGGGTCTTACTTATACTGTTAAAAGATATTTTAATCTTTATTAAATAAGGCATTAGTTGCATTATTCATTTAGAAAGAGATCTAATTATTGTTTTATTCTGTACTGTTGATCAATATATTGAGATATTTAGTATTAGCTAATGTAATCTAGATCTTCTCTAAAAAATAAATTTTGATTGGGTTTGAAATAGAATCAAAATATTCAACGCAAGCAGCATATTTATCAATAAGATGATTAATACGCTCTAGTGTTACTGTCTTGGTATTATTGACCCTCTCCTCCAGGTCAAGTAAACCCAGATAGAAATCTTTTTGAAGCATTTAAGCTAATTAACATTAAATAGATTAATTTTGCTAAAAATGATAAATTTGAAGAAAATCTTTTTAAATTGGAACATCTTGCAAAATTTAAAAAAAATAAACAGAAGATATTCTTTTTAAAGGTTCATATAATTGCTAAAATGAATATAAAATACGTTAGATTTTCAAAAATTCTTATCGAGGGACTTATTAAATTCTTACTGAGGACATATTAATATTTGTTAATTTTTTGGATTTATTATTAAAATGAGTTGATTGAAATTAAGTAAGTTTTTGGTTAACAAAAATCAGATAAATTAATAAAAGAAAAGGTGTTTGTAATGCAATAGTAGCAAAAATAGACATATTCTAAGCAAATAAATAGATAGATATAAGACACACACACAAAAATAAGAACAAGTGAGGCAGACTGTTTATTATTCTAAAATAAGCTCTTTTTATTTTTCTAAAAAACTTGAAAGAAATTTTATAACATCTTTGTAAGCAATAAAAACTCAAAAAAAGAAAAATATTTGGATAAAAAATCTTCAGTAAAATTAATGAATATCAAATGAAAATCATTCTGATTGAAAAATAAAAATTATAATTAATTTGACATGTATGAATTATTTATTTATTTATTGCAAATAATCTTTTATTAACTTTACAATCTCTTCAGCATATATTCTTTTGAAACGAAAAGTAATCAGGAAAAAATAAAGTCTGTTAATATTAAGCATTAAACTGTAATGCAAAATTTTAAAAATTTTGTAATTTAATTGAAAATTTGGAAAATCATTTGAGAGTAGAAACTATTAAAATTTGAATTGTAAAGATGCGTTTACAGAAGTACAAATAAGCTAATTTCCTTTCTATAATAGCCATTGTAAAATTTTTTGCCAAACAGCTTATTTTATGTTATAAGTTTAAATTTAAAAATATTAATATGATTTCCAACAATTTATTTATACTTAATATGCATTTTTAATATTGGATTCATAAAAAAATTATATTAAAAGACTGCATTTTTGAATAATTTTTTTTATTTTAAAAGCTAACAATATACCTTATTTTAATAAAATTTAAAAAAAAATATGATTGGATTACAAAATTAATACTCTTAAATCCAATTTAAAAGAAGAAATAATTATATTCGCTCTAAAATTCCCTTCATTCTTGAAAATTTAGTCTAGAAATTTGAAATTTAAAAAAAAGAGATTACTCTAACTATAAAAGATTTTGAGCTGTTACATTTGATGAAATTTTATTTATTTACTTGCTTGAATATAAGCTAAATAAAATTCATGAAAAATAATTACTAATTAAGTGTAATAACAATAATTTATTTGAGAATCCTAAAAATATTTTTTATATAATATAAATTGTTTATAAAAAAATATAATTGAATACAAGAAGCAAATATCTTGTGAAAAATAATTGTTCTATTATATTAATCTATTCTCTATACTATTATTTGATACTTATAATTTATGAATTGTTAGTTATATACATTAATAATAGCTTTATAGAGGGTATGAGCTATCCAAAAAGAAGATAACTTTTGATTAATTTAAAAATTCACGATAGAAATATTGCGAAATAAAGTTTGATAAGAAGAATAATAAACTAGTGCTTTGGTACATATTTAAATCATATCTATGTTACTGTACTTATTTATACCTAGATTCTCATCTTATTTTGATAATATCTAAAATAATTTAGTTTACTTAAAATATAATCTTAGTAGCTTAATAAATTCCATAGATTTAAATAATATTTAGTGTATTAATCGTATCTTACTTTTTTAAATATTTTCGCTTCTAGTAATTAATTAGATGTGTTTTAAACGACACAAGTCTGTTTGTTTTTCCTTTGACGGCTTAAATTTAAATTTTCTAATTTTGATTTTTATAAGTATGAAAAAAGTAGTTAGTATTAGGAATATTATTGTTGAGGTGACTTAACTTTTTATGTGTAAATTAATCAACTAACTCTAAAAAAATTACCAGTAATATGAAATATTTGCTTTTTTAAAAATATTATTCTATATTAAGCAGTCCTCAGAAATTTTGTTTGATAAAAAATTAAGTAAGGGGAAAAAAAAATTTATTAAGAAAGTAAAAAAAAAAATCAGGAAGTCAACTTTCAATTCAATCAAAAAAGGATTTGCTTTTTTTTGATTATCATCAATCAAATTGGGGTGAAATACAATAAACAAATAAATGAACTAATAAATAAATAAATAATATTTTTATGTTCAAAGAATTAATTAAATAAGTTGTTTTAAGCTTAATAACAAAAAGAAAGATAAAGAAAAAATACAGTGAGTTTTTAATATCTGTAATAAATTATTTCTTAAAAAAATTATCAAATAATATTGATTGTATTTATATATTTAAGTAGAAATAATAAACAAACAAATTAATAAATAAATAAACATTCAATCTATCATCTTAATAGCTGCATTAAAAAGGTTAAAAAAGCCAGATAGCATAATAAAACAATATCTCAAAATATGGATAGTTAAGCCTATTCCTAGCGCATAAATTTTAGAATTATTTATGCTATTTAGATTATTTATTGCTTAAAAATATTTTTAGATATGTTCAGCAGTGTTTAACAAGCTACTGCAGCTAGCTCAGCTTGTTAAGCTTCAAATTGTTAATCTTGCGACCTTAACTCTCCCTTTTGTAAGCAATGCAATCCTCCGTTTGTTTTAAATTCATTTGGATATTGCGACGCTTCTTCTGTCTGCAGCTAAAATTAGTATTATTCTACTGTATCAAATAGCTGTGTAGTTGCTTGCTCGCAAAATTAGACTCCTAATCCAGTTTTGAATTATTGTGATTAAGTTAATTCTTGCAGTAGCACTAATTATTTAGGAAGCAATTAGCTACCCCCTTTGTTGAATCAGCCTATATTTTACGATCCAGCAATTGGAGTATACATTTACCCTAGTGTAGGTAATTAAATCAATATATACGATTCTGTTAGCATGTAATACTAAGCTTCAATATTTACAAATATGCCAACAATTGGAAAAAGTGTATATGATCAATCAACTCAAAACGTTATCGTCACAAACACTCAAGGACAAATAGAAATTTGGAATGTACTATCGACTGATCTTGTTTTCATGACTACAGTTTCTGTATATGAAGGGTCATATATTTAATACATTCCTACATTTTAACAATTCTTTTACCTTGACATAAATAAAAATTTAACAGTAATAAACAGCTTTTAGTAAGGCCCTAAAACTCTTTAGTATTAATTTGTAAATATTAATTTTGTTTGCATTATTTATAATTAGTCAGTAGTGTTCGGAGGATCTTAGCTAGAGTTATTACATATTAGCTTAATAGATTATAGCCTAATTTTTTAAAGCCCTTTTAATTTCTAGCTATCAACTGCCAATGTTTAATTATATAATGCTGGAGTTTACAATTCATAGGTTATTGTATTTTATAAGGGCTTCCCTAATGCAGGAGTTTTTCTTTATTAGCCAAGCATACCAATTTTGACTAATGCAACTTAGCTCACTGTCACTAATAGTCTTGGTTACATGTTCGGTAGCTTTTACTAAAAGACAACTCTCACTTCAAATTTAATTCAATTTTATGATTTAGATCCTGTATCTGGAAATATAACAGCAAAAGGACCCACTTTTGCGTTATCACAAAATTATTTCATTGCTGGTCAAAATTAGACTTATGGATTTGGTATTACCTAAAGCTCATCACTAACAACTCCTGGTACTCACATTAAATTTAATTTAAACCTTACAAGCGGAGCTATATTTACCTCATAGATGATTACTAACATTACTACATTTTAACTTCCCATAATAAATTAGCTTTTCATAGATGAGGTTAATAACAGATTAATTAATAGAGGACCTGATGGTAACGTATATGTTACTGACACAAACTTTCTAAATGTGACTTATAGTATTAAGTAATTCCAGTAAGCCCCTCTTACAACAGCTAGTGCAGGCATTTTAATTCAAAATAGACCTGATCCACTAAACTAACCTAGCGTCTATACATCTACAATTAACTCACTTTAAAGTATTAATTTAGTCAATAGCAAGAAAAGATTGAAATCATAATTTGCTCTTAGTAATGTTAATATCATGCAATCAACTAAAAATGTAATAATCACTTAGCAAAACTCAGCAAACACCTTTATTCTTTATAAGGTATCTAACATGCAAAAGTTAAACACCGTTACAGTTGCTACAACTACTGATAATATAGTAAGATGCGTTAACCCTTTATTTATGGTGAACACACCTACAACACCAGATGATTTTATAACTGTATGCAAATCAAAGTTGGTGTACTGGTCATACAATTCAGCAACTTAAACTTATAATACCCCTACTATTTAAGTTAATACTATAAGCTCACCGTTTTTTGCCAAAGATATGCCAAACCATATTATTGTTTGTTACACAACAACTTGTAATTCACATCTAAAGTCTACACTTGTAGCTACTGCTATACCGATAACTGGTTTAAATGGAAATATTATAACTTTGAATGCAAGAAGCGACTAAACGTTCTTTACAATCTTGGCTAATACTACTCCTAGCAACAGTGTCTTATTTTACTCTTACCCTGGGTTTGCTTATTTAACAACAGCATAATTAACAGGAAATTGTACAGTTTTCGTAGGTGCTGGCTATTTTGAAAATAACAGGGCTGTGTTTGTATGCAGACCAGACCTTGTTTCAATCCAATCCATTTTTTATGTCCTTACATTAAATTTAGTTCCCACCGCATCTGCTAGCTTACAAAGTTTTACAATATCAAGATTAATTACTACTTTAAATATATTTGACAGTCAGACAGTCTTTACATTCTATACTTCAGGAGTTAATATTTACTTCTACATGTATGCAATCTAAACAAGCTTACCTCTTATGATAGAAAAATCAGCCAGTTTACTTCCTTACACTTACACCTAGCCTTCTCCATTTTACGATACTGCTCTTAGGAGAGTTTTTTTTACCTAAAACAATCAGGCATTCTTTAGTGCTTAGTTTATTGGAGAAGTAATTACTTAATTCGTTTTAATTTTTAATTCATTAAAAAAATGCAAAAATAAACAGTTAATTAAATTCATCAATTTTTTCATAAAGTCGAAATAAAATATTGGTTACAAAAATAAATGAAAAATAAAAAATATGCAAAAACTAAATTGATTGTTTTGAAAAACAAAGATTCTTAAAATATTATTATTAATTAATTTATTTATTTATATATTTCATTTTATTTATTAAAAACAAAATTTTATTTAAATAATTTCAGTACTAAATATGGAGTTACAGCTATAGCAATCACTATTATGACATACTAGATAATGGAAACGCAAATTAAATATAAAAAATCAGGTAATGTGTCTCGAATTCATATATAGTTGGTGTTTAGAGATCACAATATGTTTACATTGCTGACAATATGCGCAATCTAGAGTATAGATAAACTATACAAGGAATTAGTGACTTTTTCATAGATTCAAACATCTAAACATTTTTCTATGTTAATGGAACCAAAATAATATCAGCTTTTAACTATGTTACAAATGCTACTTATTCTTTTACTCATACTGGCATAATGACTAATATTTCTTCTATTTTAAATCCAAAATTTTAAAATACTTTTGTGGCATTTAGCAATATTAACACTGATTTTTCATTTTGCTAATACACCGCAAACAGCATCAATTGCTTTAAATTAACCCTTAGCACAAATATTTATAATTATATTGTTTCAGTTACATCTACATAGAATATAGCATATGTCACAGATAATTCTACAGCATACTATTATTTGAGCTTAGATCCTACTTAAACTAAATAACCTATAGCCTTTGCTTAATAAGGCGTTGCGACTACAAGCGCAACTTTGTTTGTTCCTTAGTTTGGCTTCATAGTAGTTCAAAGTACCTAAAATATAGGTAATGGATTCATTAGCAACATTAATGGTTATTCTTTAACAGTATTGACATATACTTGCTTCGTTTAAGACATAATTAGTTATTAAAGTGGTTACATGATATTATGTCCTAAATTTATTTATGGTGTCTCAAGTGTTTTTACTCCATTATTTTAATTTAGTACAGTTATGGCAATACAAAAGGCTTATTACTACAGTGCTAAAAATTTATTAATAATTATTTCAAATTAGTAAGGATACAGTAACTTGCTATCCTTTTATGATATTGGTTCATAACTCTAACTCTAATCTATCTAATTAGGAAATAACCCACTCAGTAATATAATTTATTTCTAAGAAGAAGATATATTTGTTATATATAGTTTATATGGATAGATCTTTAGAGTAGATCTCAACTAGCCAAGTTAATAAGATTTTGTTGTCAATGTTTTAGAACCTGATACTGGTTCGTTAACATTATCTTATTTCCCAACAATTTTCTACTCCAGATAGCTGAATAAATTGTTTTTTGCCAGCTAAACTAACTTCCATAAATGGAATTATGGTCCTTTTATTGGCTCAAGATTAAACTTCAGGATTGTAAGATACCTGCAATATCAATCAGCTTAAAGCAAGGTAGTTTCTGATACTATCTACTACACTGACTTATAAAGTTTTACTTGGGTCTTTTAGAATAATTAGCAAAAATTAATTTAAGTAATGCCAAATGAGGTCTAAGACATATACACTACTCCTAGCTATCTAGTAGTTTTTACATAGCTAAATATATTTGTATTTTAAATATCTGACTATAGCAACTCTCTCCTTATCAACAACAGCATAACTACAACAACAATTCAATTCTCCATGCAATTCAACACTTCAGTATTTGCATACATCACATCAGATTTTGACTTATTCTTGTACGATCTATCAGCTAATTAGTACCAGACACCTCCTGTTAAAATAGCCACTTTTTCAGGATAAGTCATAGACTTTGTTCTAATTGCTAGTGATACGGCTCTCATTTCTCTATATTAATTACCTCCTGTAATTTACAAAGTGGGTGCTACTTCATTTACTACCTTAACTGGAGCTTCAAACCTTTAATCACTCTTAGGAGCTTACACCATAGCTAGCTTACAAAATATAATTATTATTGAAATGAGAAATATAATATGTATAAACTCACAAACACTAGCTTTTGTTAGTTAAATATCATTCCCTGAATACGACACAGCAGGTTTCATAGAATCTTATGCCTTTGATGACTCGTTATAACTTTTATTTATTCACTACCAGTTTAATAACTACGTTTCAGTTATCCCTTATTCCTTAAACAAATCTTTAATAACTTTTATTGGATCTCCTGATTTATACAGGGTTAAATTCTTAGTATAGAGTACATATGTAGCCATTTATTGCTCTTTCTAAATCAACTTCCATAGTAGGGATCAAAACCTAGCATACCTCTACTCTTTCAGGATACCAACAATAGTAAACTCTACTAGCTCATTAATTATTCTATAAGATTAATATCTTGTAATTACTCAGAGGTCATAAATTAATATTTTTATAATTAATGCTGTATAAGGAGGCAGTCCTACATTTACTAACTATAAAACTATTTAGACAACATAAGCTACAATTTACCAGGCTTACTTAGATGTATTTTATTTTATTTATTATTTTGAAAGAAATTTTACTTTTTTTATCTTAAAAATACTCATTTTTAAATTAAATTTAGAATTAAGGAAACATTAAGTTGCTTGGAGTAGGCTAGGAAGGATATTTCAATAATATAGTTGTGGTAGGATTTTAGTGTTTATAGTAATTTTCATCAGTGAAGAATAAACTTAATTTAAAAAGTTAACTGAACTCTGTTAGTATATCTACTGAAAATGTCTTAAAATATTATTACTTTAATATATAATTGGATAGCTAAACTAAATATTCAAATTTACCATTTATTAACGATATTTCTTTTGCCAAAAATAATGGTGTGATTTAGTATGTGCCTCAGCAGTAAAACTAGCCATTAACATTAAGCAACACTCTTTTTACATCTGTCAGCACGATTGATTTGGTTATAAATAATTTTAGATTGATCATACCAGATGGTTCTAATAACATTTCATTTAATCCATAAACTTAAGTAGTAATTATTAAATAAGTTACTATTAATCAGGATTTGAATAAGGTTACTTTCAACTTCAGTAATCTTTAAAGAGTGGTAATAGACTAGCTAACAATAACTGATTTAACCTTAACCGATAGTTTGCTTTTTAACTTTATAAATGTTGGGTAAGTTACTATCTCTAATCTTAATTTGATAAATGTCAATTTTATTCGCTCCTAACTTATATATATTAGAAATTCAAACTCAATTTCAATCATAAACTTGTAAATGCAAAGTTTGAGAATCTACTAATATGTAGGAAAGATGATAATCAATATATGCAGCTCATAGCAGCTTTTATTTTAAAATTTATTCGTAAGTGATGTTGCAGGTACAAATGTGGCGACTACTTAAGATATGAGTACTGCAACCTAGGTGGTTGAACGTGATTACGAATATCTTTAAATATAGGTAAATCATGTTATTTACATACAAAAAGTTTAGTATGTAAATTTGAGTATAGGATCATGCTAGTTACTTAAGCAAATTCAACTTATTAAAATTGAGGATTTTTTTAATGACGGGTCTTTATAACAAACACTGGTCTCAAGTTTCGTAAAATTTGACTCAGTAAATTTCAAGACTAATTAAGGTATGTTTTCTTTAGCATCTATCAAAGCAAGCAATGTAACTTTAAACTTGATAAATGCTTAACAAAATCAATGCTCTGATTGTAACGGAGCTGTTTTCTTCATTTACTAAACTAAATATGTCATAGTTAGTAGCTCTATTTTTAATACAAACTATGCAATTCACGGAGGCAGTATATCAATTCAAGATTGCAATGATGTTTATAACTACTTCTAAAACAACACCTTCTTAAACAATTAAGCGAGAGGATCTGGAGGAGCTGTTTATCTTGATACTTGTGACCTAAATATGAATACTACAAATTTCACTAGTAATTCTGCAATAATAGGAGGAGCATTAAGGTACTAAAATTTGGTTCCAATATTTATCAATGGAATAAATGATATATTAAATAGCATAACATTCTTAAAAAATATTGCTACCATTTTTGGTAATAACTATGGTTCATACTTTTCAAGCATCAAGTTGATTAATCTTGCTAATTCTTAACTTAATTCTACTTTTGTTACTTAGAATAACACCTTTTAAACTTATGAAGTATCTAACTTCTAAAGTGGAAATGATATCATATTTTATCTATAAATTTAAGATGAAGAGCAAGAAATAATATAATATGATCCCTAAACATTGATATCTTCAAGGATAATACCATCTTCAATTAAGCAATAATTCTAAAAAATCATTTTTAATTTAGTAAGTAGCCAAGATACAATTCTTATCGAAGGCTCTACATTTGCCACATACCAGCAATTTGATAAATAAAAAAAGCTTTTTGTATTTTCTCAATGTTAACTGATTGCCCAGCCTTTAAGAGTAGGAACTCTATTCGTATAAACAAATGTCGATTTCTAAATACCAGACTATGTAATAGATAAGTTAGTTTAAGAAGCCTAATCAGTATAAAACAGAAGAGCTTTATAAAACGCTAATTAAATGAAATAGACCATTAATTCTAACTAATTCTCAATTACCCTTAACTTCTAATTCCGTGATTGTTAAGTTGGAGAAATTTATCAAAATATTTCTACAACAAAAACGGCTTGTTATGTATGTCCAACTGGAAGTTATTCTTTAGTTACTCCTAACTACTATGAAAAGCAGACTTGTAACTAGTGCAGTAACGAAAATACTCAATAATGCGGCAACAATACTATAGTCCTTAAAGACGGATACTGGAGGAAAAGTGAGACTTCAGATGTAATAGTTGAGTGTATTAATAAAGTAGAAAATTGTATAGATAGTTCAACTTCCAGAAGTTATTGCAAAGAAGGCCTTATCGGACCATTATGCGAGACTTGTGATGTCCTTGGTAATATTTTTACTCCTCTTCAATAAACATAAAAATTAAACTTTCTTTACATTTATTTCCCTTAATTCAATTTACAGCCTGATTATTTACTTCTAAGATTCCTTGTTTATACTTTATTATTTATTTATTTATTTATCATCATTTTATATTTATTAGGAGAGGTTTGGGGAAAACCTTATTCATAAACTCTTTAATTCTAATGCGCTCCATGTACAGATTATTTTAGTACTTATGTACGCTGGGGACTTCTATTTTTAGGAGTAAATATATATATTTTAGGTACATTGTGGATTTTCTTTGGAATATACAGGCAGAGAGCTATTATTTACTATTTAAGATTGGCCAGTATGGTTGCTTTTGGTAACTCTGCTCGCCGTGACTAGTCAAGCACATATTTAAAATTCTTGATTACTTATGCACAACTTTAGAGTAATATAAATCAATTCAAATATGATATTTTCGTTTTATCGATTCCAACAATGTTTGGTTAACCTGTCAGCTAATTAAATACTGCTACTGATTGTCAGATAGTTTCTTATTAGAATAAACTTTTAGTAAAAACTGCAGCTATGCTTTGTCTGCCGATTCTATTCTACTTATGGATTTGTGTAGTATTTTTTTTCAAAAGTATATTTGTTAAGAGAGGTAGAGACTACTGGTTTTATTCTAGAATGAAATTATTTACATTGTTCCTCTTTTCATTTACTTTATTCTAACCAAATATAGTTTCCTTTTTAATTTAATCAGTATCTTGCAGAGTAATTGGCGATGTAAAATATGTAACTGCAGACATTACTATGATTTGCTATGAGATGGAACATATCTATGTGATTTTTATATCTATTTTTGGTATACTTTTATGGGTAGTAATTGTGCCTATTTACATATTTGTGAAGCTAAAAAGAATACAACACACTGAGTGGATTACAAAGTAGTATTGCTATGGATTCCTCTATCTTGAATTCAATAAATAAAATAAATACTGGGAATTGGTAAGACTCTAGCTTAAGCTTTTAATCATCGTATTTATAAATCTCCTAGTTCTTAATCCTATCACATAGTTCACTTGCATATCATTTGCCTTATTAGGCTATTACCACCTAATACATAAATACATGCCTTATGAGACTTTACATATGAATTAAATTGATAAGCTTATGATTATTTCGCTAGGTATATAGCTTATTTTAAATGCTATTATAAAGGATACATCGCTCAAATCAGATATAAATATGGTTATCACATTAATTTGCATGTCAATTAATGTTATTACTTTCTGCTATTTGATTTTAGTTATCTTACTTTAAAAAATTCAATTCATCCGTTAAAATATTATCAAATTTAAGTATATGCTATAGCAGATTCCTTGTCTTAAAAATCTTAGCATTTTATAAGTAGTTTTAGAAGTCGAAACAAGCTTTAGGAGATTTTAGCTTTGGAAGGCTTTAAGTAAAAATTTACAAACTGCAATATTTAATTGCTAGATTCTGAAATATAAATAGCTTCGTGAGAACTTCTTAATGAGATCCTAAAATATCAAGGTAAACAAAAGCAAAAATTCAGATACCTAATAAATTAAAGACTCAATAGGTTTTGATATGATTATTAAAGAGTTAGGAAACTCATCCTTCCCTAATTAATTCAGACAAAATCAAAAGTAAAATACTAATGTCAAATATCTTAGTAACGGTGATTAACTAAATATAACTCTTGATGGTGAGCAAACTTAAAGCCCAAAATACTCTCAATAAGCTGTCATTCCTAATAGAGTTGGAGAGGATAAAGTGAATAGTGATTTTTTGAATAGTGTATTAGGAAAAGACTCTAAATACATTGGATAGAACAGCATTCCATACCATCATCCCTATCCTCAAAATAAGAATCTAAAAATTTCAGTATCTCATTCTAATTCCCCATTGTAAAATAGCAATAATAGTTTAACAGCTTAATAATTACAATAAACTTAGCAAACATTTACCTTAGATAAAGCCTCACCTTTCAAAATTTTACATAATGGGTTATTTGGTAAAAATAATAATAATAACAATAATAATTAAAATGGCCGTAGTAATGCAGATATAAGTCCACTCGATGGAGAAAATATTATTATGCCATCTAATTCTGGTGCTTCATTAAACCATATCACTAGCACAGCTGCAATATCGAATAACTTAGTAGGAAATAGCTCTTTATCACATAATTAGTTGTTATCTAAGCCTAAATTTAGCACCAAAAATTAAGATCTAGATGATTATAAATCTCCACCTTCTTTAAGCTATAATGCATCAGTTATTGGTTATCCTTAATATCCTGAAAATGATGAAGACGAAAGCAAAACTAAATTCGAAACTGTTGGATTAAAGTAATTTAATAGTTAGATTAATCCAAAAATAATAAGTGATGAGTAGCTTGTAAACCCTCCCAACGGCCCAAGAAAAATGTCATCAAGTAGTAGTGAATAAATGGAAGAAGATGACGAAGGCGTTAGCAACAAAAAATCTATTGAAGAATCTGAGTAACTTGACCAATATAAAGTTTAAGAGAGTCCTAATTCTAACTTACCTTCCTAGTTAGATCGTTATAAATTCCCTCCTGACTATTTGATGAAGATGTCAAAAAGAAGTCTTATATAAAACAATAACAATAATAATTGATAAATTTAATATTTAATCAAGTTTATGTTTATATATTTTTCATGTTATATTTTAAAGCAAAATTTCCATTTCTGTTTTAAATTTAAATTGAATGAGCTTAATAAATATTTATTTTAGATTTTTAATATTATTATCTAATTAAAATTATCTCAAATTTTTTTAAACCAAACAAAAAATTATCTTAAATAATTTAAACAAAAAAAATATCCTATAGACAAAAACTGTATTTAAATTTATAACTTTGTTTTTCATAAAAATTAATCTTTTTTGAAAAATATTCAAAAAATAATAAGAGAGACTATCTCTTTATTTTTCTACACGCAAAATTTAAAAAATAAATTTTAAAGTAAAGCTATTGAAAAATAGTTTAGCAATTTGTAAAATTTAATAACTACTTAGTGGCACAAAAGAATAAAATATTTTTTTTTAATACTAAAAATTTATATTAATTGATTATCATTTATTTATTACTGAAATAATTTCGATTGTATTCGTTTACTGTAAAAAAATTGATTATTTATTTGAAACAATATTGTCAAAATAATATAATTTTGAAACTTTTATATATAAAATAAATTAATTCTAAATATTTGTAAAGTTACAAATAGCTTATAAAATTTCTAAATAGAATTCGCCATTATTTCTATTGATTTTTTAAATTAGTTACCTTAAAATTTATTAGCTTAAATAAAAATAATTCAAATTTTATTTGAATTTTAAATTTGTATTTAATTAATTGTGAAAATTGAGGGTTTTCATTCTCTTTTCAAAAAATATCTATTTATTTTTATTTTATTAATTTATTTTTTTATATTTAAATATTTTTTTATTTATTCTTTTATTTTTTATATCTAATTTTAAATTTATTTTTATTACTTTATTACTTTATTTTTTTTTGTTTAAAAATTAATTATTTTTTCATTTTTTTATCTTTAGTTCTGCCATCAAAAAGCTCTCATTCAATTCATCTATCTCATCAGCTATAATTTTTAATATATTTAATACTTATTTAATTATTTTAAGAGGAAGAAGAAGAAGGATATATGAGGGTTTTAATAGTTTTGATATTTCCGCTAACTTTTGAGTTAGAATAATTTATTTTTCAAATTATCTGTTTTAAAAGAGAAATATGTTAAAAACTTAAACCGCGAAAGGCGTACTATTGGAATTTCTCATTTTTTATTTTTCCTTTAAAAATAATCTCTTAAAACAGAATAATTTGATATTATTTTTTTTCTTATTATTTGTTTTTAATTGTTTTTTGAAAAAATTAATTATGAATTTAATTTACACTTTTACAATTAGTAAATAACAAAAATATTAAGAAAGTTGATTTGGATAATAATTTGAAAAAGAACACAATTAAATCTCATATTTTTTTAATTATATTTTGACAACTATTTGTTTCGCTAGTTTTTTGTCTATCTCTTTAATTTTTAAAATAACAAAAAAATGTATTTTATTTTTTTTATGAAGAATCAAATTTCATTTTAAAGGTTTTCAAAATATTAAAAAATAAAAAAACTCTTGGAAGAAAGTTATAATATAATAAAATTTTGTTTTTATTTTTAAGATTAAATTTAGAATTTAATATTTAGATTTTAACATATGAAATCTACTCTCTTTCATTAATTTTTTATTGGAACACCAAATTTTGTAAATATAAATAGTATTTATAGTTCTGTACAATTTAAATGACATTTAACATATTTGAATAAATTCAGTTGATTGATGAAAGAAAGCAGATACTTTAACTTAGACTATTTTATGATAGAAAGTAGAATGAATGATTCTATTTTAGTTTAATAGCTTGTTATAAAATTAAATTTTTATGTAATAAAGTGAATAATCCAAAACAGAATAAATAATAAACACTTTATTAATCACTAAATATTATTAACATTAATAATAAAAAATACAAATTAAATACAATAGCATTTCATTGTTTTGATAATAGTTATTTGGTGCATAAATTATTTATCGTCTTAAATACAATATTAAAAAAGATATGGGTAACTGCTGCACGAATAATCCAGGTATTGAATAAGGAAACTTGTCACTCAAGAAACCTGAAGATACTCCAAACATCTAATAAGATGAAGTAAATGGAGAAAATGCGACATTTACTAAACACAATTAAAATAATGTTTACTCTGCCAAAAAGGACGCAGTTGAATCAAGCAGAAAGACTGATGCAAGTTCAAATGCTAAAAATAATCTAGATGCCAAAAACGCAGATAATCCAGATACTCTCCAAAGCAGCGTAGCTTGCCATTATCCCTCCTAATAAGTAGCAAAACCTGTTGATTAAGAACCTGATTAAATTAGTGAAAAGGCTAAAAAAACATAATAAATACTTGGAGATTACTAATATATTAAATCATAAGGAATTGAAGAAGGTGCAATAAAATTAGGTCCATACTAGTTTGAAAACGGATCTGTTTATACAGGTTTTTGGAAAGTAGGATTAAGACATGGCAAAGGCAGGTAAGTTTGGAGCGATGGAAGTATTTATGAAGGGTATTGGTAAAACAATACTGCTAATGGCCAAGGTAGATTAATTCATGCAGATGGAGACGTGTAACTTTTCTTATAAATTTAGCTTAATACTTAAAACTATTTGCAAAAATATTGCTTTAAAAATAAAATAAGATTGAATGAAATACATCAACAAATCAATCCTATACTTCAATTTTATTTTATTTTCTATTTGATTCATCAGAAATTATATTAGTTTATATTAATTGCTTTGCTTGTTAAAATAGATATGAAGGCTCATGGAAAAATGACAAAGCCCACGGTAAAGGAAAATATATACATTTAGATGGTGCAAAATATGAAGGAGATTGGTATGAAGACAAGCAACATGGATTTGGCATTGAAATATGGCCAGATAATGCAAAATATGAGGGGCAGTACGATATGGGTAAAAAGCATGGAAAAGGAACATTTTTATGGCACGATGGTAGTAAATACGAAGGAGAGTTTGTAAATAATAATATAGAAGGTTTAGGAACATATACATGGAGTGATTAGTAAATTCGCATAAATTAATTTATCAATATTTATTTAATAAATGATTTTGACTGAATTCATTTACTATTTTACAAAAAAATAGAATTTTATTAATTTATTTAATTAAAATTTACATATTATTATAATAATATCATAGAAGGAAATATGTAGGCGAATGGAAGAACAATAAAATGGATGGCAAGGGTGTATTTACTTGGAGTGATGGAAGAAAATATGAAGGCTATTATTTTGAAGATAAAAAGTAAGGTTATGGTGAATTTGAATGGCCTGATGGTAGAAAGTATAAAGGAGAGTGGAAAGATGGCAAATAGCATGGCAGAGGCATATATCTTAACTCAAAAGGGATAGAAAGAAAAGGTATTTGGGTCGAAGGAAAAAGAGAGAAATGGGTTGATGACAACGAAGCTGTTTTTTGATCTAGTTCTACTTCAAAAAATATATAAAAAATTCTGCTCAAGCTTAAATTAAAATTGTAATAGTTTGTAATCAATAAAATAGAGTTTTCTACTTTTAACATATTCATAGATAAAATAAATGAGGTGATGTGAAGGCTTGCTAATGAAATTAATTTAATATTTTTAAAAACTTGACAGGCAATCAGTCATAAAAAACATTAAAATAAAAAAATAAAATAAATAGTAAGTAAATAAGTAAACAAACTCTAAAAATAAATAGAAAAGAATTGAACAATTAGGTAAACTAATATATTTAGAAAAATAAACTATGATTGAATTATAAATATGCTAAATATATAAATAATAATAACTAAAATATACTTTTTAATGTAAATATACTTATTTTATAAAACATAATGCCTTAGTTTATCAATGATTAAACTAATTTTTTATGAATTAATTAATATCTTAAATAAATTATTTTTTAACTAAAAATGATATATTTTTCATTTATAAAAAATTGAATTCTCTACAAAAAACTATTTTAAAAAATTCCCTTTATTAAGTTGGCATTAATTCTGGTCCACTTTTATGGTAATTAAATGAATTATTGTCAAAAAATTTCAAATAAAATTACAGATAAAATAAATCAAATTTATATTATTGTTTTGTGAATAAATAAATAATCATAACCAAACAATTAAATAAATTAAATTTTAAAAAAAGTTATTTATTTTTATTTTTAAATAATGATTGAAAGTATACAAAATAAATAATAATTTTTTTAAAAAGTATACTTACTCTAATTAAAATATATCTATAATAAATCTATTTTTTGATAGATTCATAGAAACTCAAATTAATAATTTTTAAATACAAAGATTAAATTAACAAAAATAGTTTATTTGAGTAAAAATGTGTTTATTTATCTTTTTTTAAATAAAGGATTATTTTATTCAATAAGGCTTATTGAAAAGTATATCTATCAATCAAATGGTTAAATGCATATTATTGTTTTCACTCTTTCATAGCGGTTAATTGAATTAATATAAAAAATTCTAAATCAAATTAATTTATACATTTGATTAATCACTTCAGTAATTTTTAATTTTACTTTTTTATGCTAATCGCTAATGAATTTAAATAAAAATATCAAAAATATTTAAAATATAAAACTAAAACGAATGAATGAATTCTTTTTTAATGCCTAACAAAATAAAATTATTTAATTATTTATTTTGCACAATAAAGGATTACATTTTAAAATTTATGATAATAATAATATAAAATTTATTAATTCAAAATAATTCAAAAGTTAAAATTGCAACGTTTAATTGATTAATCAATTTATTCAATTCAATTTTTTTGTCAAAATTAATTCTTTCTTTCATTTATTTATTTACAATATAAGTCTCTTTTTATTTTCTATAGATAGATCTGTTTTATCAATTGTTGTTTTTAGATTTAGTAGAGCTTGGTGGAAGAACTTGGTCATATTCTTTTTTCAAATTTTTTACATTTTAATTAAGAGCATAGCTTCTCATGCTTGCTTCATTCAATGATTTTTAAAATTCCCTTCTTTCTGCTTATATTCTCTCCCATCCTTGCTAGTTTTATTAGTCATTGTCTTGTTAGCGAGGTATTTTTTCATAGGAACTTTTTATCGTATCGCTCATTTGAGAGTCTTTTAAATTGTAAAGTCTTTTTTCAAGATCTTCTTTTTCTTTTTAGTATAAAACCATATTTAGTTTAAGTTTACTATTTTCTTATCTTAATTATATTTATTCGCTTTCTAAAGTTTTAATAAGTTGGTTTTTGTCATCAATCTTCTTTTCAAGCACTGGAATAATCTAATTTATAACAAAAATATTATATTTATTTATTTATTTCTAAGCTTTTCATCTAATTAATTATTACCTTTTGTTCTTTTTGTGCAGAATTATATAAGCTGTTGTTTCTTTCATTATCTTGGAGATATCCTTGCAAATCTAAATATACAAATGATTTTTTTAAAATACTTTCAAAGTTTATTTTTTAATAATTACTCAAATTTTGCTATTTCATCTCTTCAAGCTATCTTGAAATCTGGTCTCTTTCTTAAAGTATGCTTTAAGCCTCAAGAGATTGTCTATGTTAAGCTTGACGTTCCTATTAAAAATAAATTAATTTAAATTGGATCAAATTTATTTAATTTATTACTCTTAATAAAATTTCTTCAAGTTAGGAGACTCTGTTTCTGTGATAATCTAACTCTGAAGCCTTGGCCTCACATTCACGTTTTAGCATATTAAGATTTTCAACCAATGAAATTTTTTCATTTTCTAAAGTCATAAGTTATCTTTGCATTTCATCTCTATTTCCTTCAAGTCCTTGAGAAACTCTCATCATACTGTCATATTGACGATGAATGTTCTCCTTTTCTTGAATAATGTCTCTTATGTGCTAATCAGCTTGTTCAAGCTTTTAGTTTAAGAATGTAATTTGTCTTTCCATATTCTTGAGATCGTTTATCATTTAACCTTATTTTCCTTCATGATGTCCAAGGTGGCCTTGCAACAAGGCTAATTCTTTTTCTAAATCTTAAGCTTTTCTAAATAAGTTTTAATTTTCAATAATTAAATCTTGTGATTGTCTTTCTAGTCTTTCATTATCTATACAAACCTATTTATACTGTGTTAAAAGATCTGATTTTTCCATTTCAACAGCTCTTAAACCTTGCTTTTATTTCTTTTCTTCAATCATTACATTATTTAACTTTTTATTTAAACAAATTAACATGGATTAATAAATTAAATAAATTCTCATGTAATAAAAATACTTGATGTCTTATATCATCTCTTTCACCAGCTATCTTAACGAGCTCTCCTGTAAGATTTTAGTTTTCTCTAGTCACAACATTTAAGTCATTTGCTAAATCTTGTAATTCTTTGTCCTTAACAGTGAGAGTGTACTTGCAGTTATCAACTTCTTGAAGTAGTTACTATATTTTCTTATTTTAATCCTTAATAGTAGCTTCAAGCTAAATAACTCTTTGTACACTTTGATCAGATTTGCTGCTTAATTCATTTCTCTTATCTCTCAATTTTTCTAGGTCACTCTTTAATTAAAAATGATTGGTAAATAAATACATTTTTTATTCATCAATTAGATAATAATTTAATTATTTACTTCATATTATTCTAAAACCTGCTTGATTTTTTCATTTTCTAAGATTTTCTTATCAAGCTATTCTTGTATTTCATCTCTTTCTTAATCGATGGTAACAACTGAGTCTTAGGCTTGTTTAAGTTCTTAGCTAACATCACTAAGCTGCTTGGCAAGAGATTAGATCTCCTTTTATAATTTTATTTTTTCACTTTCTTCTTCAACACGTTCGCTATTTCTATTTTACAATCTCTCTAAGAGTTCTTCTTTAGCTCTCTCCAAACCCTCAGCAATAGTTTTTAATTACTTGTTATTAGTTTCAATTTCATAAATTCTCTATCTTTATTCTGAATTTTCATTTGTTAAAATTTTAATTTCATTTTCTAGATTTTTAACCTTTCTTTCTTCTTTAAGTAAGCTGTCCTTAAGATCTTGTACTAATAATTCTTGAGTGTTAATTTTCTCTTAGAGCTAAATTGATTTTGTAAAACCGTTTTCCTTATCACTCTTTGTATTTAACATTTCTATAAAAAAACAAATTTAAATATAATTAATTAATAAATAACTAAAGTAAATTTATTTACCTTTTCTTAACTCCTTTATTTCTTTTAGATACTCTTCTTTTTAGTTATTTAAATTCTCTACTTAGCGGGTACCTGATGAAATAAGTTATTCCATTTTTCTGACTTCAGTCTAAAGAGCCTCTATTTCAATGATTTATTTTCTTTCCCTCTCTCTTGTTTTCTCTAATTCCAAGGCAATATAAGAATATTCGGTTTCTTTTTCCTTAGATTTTTAGATAGTTTGATTAATACAATCTGTCTCTTAAGAAATGGATTAGAGCTCTTGAGCTAATCTAACTCTTTCATCCCTTTCAATTCTGAGTTAATCTTAGAGCTTTTTGATGTTTTCTTCCTTATCCATGATATCAAATTTAAGTTAATCAGCTTCTCTAATAACCTTTAATCTCTTATCCTCTAACTCAGCTATATTTGAAATAATAAAATAATTAAAATAAAATTCTTCTAAATTATAAAATTACTAATTTATTCTAATTATCTCTTTTGTTTGTCAACAATATCATCATATTTTCTCTTGATGGCAGTTAATTGGAGATTTTCTCTTTCACTTTCAGCTATAGCTGATTCAATTTAGCGAATTTCTTTGGACTTTTAATCAATTACGTCATTACTTAATTTATTTTATCTTTCTAACTCTTTGACTTAGTCTTAGAGTATTCTGATTTAAGTAAACTATTCTCTTTACTTTTCTTCAGCCTCTAATATCAAGCTCTTTGATTATTAATTCATTTACTCCAAATTTCCAATATCTTTTTTCAATATAGAATTTTCTTTTTGCAGATTCTCGTAGAGCTTTTCTAGTCTTTCTCTCGCTATGCTCTAAGTATCTACATCACTCTTAAATTTATAAGTGTCTGTTTTAGCTCTTTCAATTTAATCTTGAAGGAAATCCTTTTACTTCAGAATACGCTCACACTCTAATTTAGCATCTTTACATTTGTCATTTAGATCTAAATTGTCTTACTCCAGGCTGCGAATATTTGTCTTTAATCTCAAAATTTCATCATTTAGTAACCTGTTCTCAGAACTTAGACGATCTTAATTAGCATTTGTTAAATCTATTTCTCTCTAGAGTTGAGAAATCTTGCTATGAAGAAGAGCTTTTTCATCTTCATAATCTTAAAGTTAAACCTGCTTCTCTTCAAGCTCCTTGACATACTTCTCCATTTTGCTCAGAGCTTGCTCTTTTTCAGCTCTAACACTCTCTACTGCTTAGCTAAATACTCTTTTATCACTTTGATAAGCATTCACTACCTGATCTGTATTTTTGTTAATTTATTAATTAAATTTTAATATTTTCAAAAAAATAATTAAATCACCTGCTCTGGAAGCCTCTTACTTAAGCTAGTCATTTTCTTACTACAATCTTTTGATTTCATCCTCTAAATCCTTATATTAGTTATCGAATTCTTCCTTGCTTTCATCATTCCTCTTCATCTTTTCTTCAAGTTTTTAAAGTTGATTTTTGTACTATTTGAAATATAAGCTCATAAACAAAAACATTTAATTTAAATTTTTTTTACCAAATCTTCAATTTGCTTTCTTTTAGCATCATGAGATTCTATAATCCTTCTAGCACTCTCAAGGTTTTGATTTAAATCATAGACCTTATCGCTAAGATTTCTGTTTTCTTCCTTGATCATTTATATTCTCTTCAAGTCAGACTTTAGATTTTTTAATTCTGTGTCCATTTAGTGATTTTCTTTAGTTAAGAAATCAATTTAATGGTTGAGTCTCTCTACCTTTTCAACTTGCTATTCAATTTAATAATCCTTTGAAAGTTTATCAACATTAAGACTGCCAACTAATTAAAAAAAATTATAAGCCTTAACATTTTTCTTGAAGATAAATTGATAAAATTACTATCAATCTTAGACTAAAGTCTAGTAATCTCTGATTCTCTATTTTGGATTTAAATTTGCATGTGTTTAATTTTTTCATTTAAAAGCACATTCTTCTCTTCTTATCCTCTCAATTCTTTTTGCAATTCTTCAATACGGACATCTTATGTTCTAATTTAATCAGCCCAATTTCTCATTTCCTCTTCTCTCTATAACAAATAAATATATTGATTAATTCTATCTCAATTTAAACTCTTTTATTGTCAAATTTCAAAGTTAAATTATATAAATTACATTATTTTAGTATTCATTAAATTCGTTGAGAGGCTTGTTTAACTCAAATTGGTTTCCTTTCTTTGCTGATATGTAAAAATAGTTACAATTAATAAAGGAGTTATTTACAATAATAATGTTTACATAGTGATATATTAGTAGGAGCTGAAATATTGGCATTTATGTATGAAGGAGGTAAATTTTCTAATCCTCCTTAAGTGGAAGGTATATAAACCTTGCTCATAAATGTGTCAAGTTTTGTCTTTAGAGCTAGATTCTATTTAAAAAAGATAAAGATTTAAAAAAAAAAATTTTCATCCAGTTAAAAATTTGAAAATTCTGCAAGAGAGTAATTTAAAAAATGTGTTGTTGCTTGAAAGCTAAAAATGATTTACTTCATCTTCAACTTTTCTAATTCTAGCTTCCTTTTAATCAACCAAAAACTTTAAATCATTTTTTTCTCCTTCCAATGAATTGTAAGTAGTTTTCCATCTATTATTGGCAAGTTCTGCGTCTTCCTTTACTTTTATCATAGAGTAATGGAGATCATTATTTTCCTTAATTAATTTCGCATTTTCCTTTTTAAGAGGCTCTAATGATTATTCTGCTTTGGCAATATTCTTAAGAGCTTCGTTGTTTTGCTTTTTTACATTTTAATACATCTCTGAAATTTTAAGGTTCTCATTAAGAAGTCTTTCAACCATAGCAGCGCTTTCAATAGTGAAAGGGTAGCAGTAGTTCAAAGAATCTAATTTCTTTTTCAGAAGCAAGAATTTTTATTAAGGATCCATATTTAATTTATTTAAAAGCGTATTAATTCTAAAATTATTCGATGCTAATCTGCTTTGTGTTAAAGTGCTATTCCAAAAAGTATTGATTTTTAAAGATGCTAAGTGATTGTTTGTTAATGTTTGAGTTGCTTGAAATTTAAAGAAATCACTAATGTGTTAATATTTATTTGATTATAAATTTAATTTCTTCTTTGTTTCTTTTATTTTTTGAATTTATCAAATAACTATCTAAAGATCCTTTTTATTTTTTTATTTTGTGATCTCTAATTTACAATAAGATATTGATTGGCCTTTAAATTTTAATTAAGTTGGAAATATATTCAATCTTATATTTTTTGAAATCTTCTTCATCAATACATTTAATTAATTATTTATTTATTGATAAATATATAAATAGATAACTACTTCTAAATTAAATTTGTGATTGACTTGACTGTTTTTGATTCTTCACAAAAATTTAAAATTGAAAAAAAATCTGAACACAAATAATTTAAAAATATCACAAATTAATTATTGATTTTTATGACCTTCCAATTCATTATTTGTTTGCTTGTTTCTTTATTTATTTATCTTTCAATAAGTCCAATCAAAAAATATTCTATTATATTTTTATTAAAGAATTATTAAAAACATCTTGAAATAAATTTGATAATTAAAACACAATTTTAAAATTATTTTTAGAAAATAAAAATAATAATTTTGAATCTATTTTGATTTGA
The DNA here is from genome assembly GCA_000231845.2 of Tetrahymena malaccensis 436. Lineage (NCBI taxonomy): Eukaryota > Ciliophora > Oligohymenophorea > Hymenostomatida > Tetrahymenidae > Tetrahymena > Tetrahymena malaccensis. The sequence continues at coordinate 23,460 of AFXY02002020.1, read as the reverse complement.
AATTTATATTAAAATGGATTTATTTTTATTTGAAATAAATAGAAAATGCTTTAATCTAAATTTATTAAAAACTTATTAAAAAATACTCAAAATAAATTTTTTTTCTTTTTCTATAATATTTTTATTATGATTGATTAAATTATTAAATAAATTCTGTTTTAAGTTCTTGTTTCAATGAATTTTTAATTATTTTGAAATAAATTAATAGATATATATTTAACATTTGTTAATTTAAAAGAATTCAAACAAATATTTGTAAAGCTAAACTCGTTTATTTATCATGTTTATTTATTTTGTTATTATTTCATTAGATTAAGATTTGCGTTTAATATTTTTAGTTTAAAAAAAATATTCTTAATAAGATAATAAAATTCTTCATATTACCTTTATTAGAACTATAAAATTTAATGACCTATGTTTGCTTATTTTATATTTTATTTATTTTAAATTACTTATAAAACTAGAAGTTTACCTATCTATTTAATTAGTTAATTGGTTGTCATTTTTTATTTTTTAAGAGATAAAAATACAAAACATGTTTATTATTTTTATTGTTTATATAAATTTACAGAAAAATTAAAATATATTTTAAGAGAATAAAGATTTTTAAGTAATCATTTTAAAATGAAAGTCAGCAAAATTGTCCAAATTCAAAAAGAGAAGGCAAGTCTACCATGGCCTTTTACACATTCATAGTACCAAATAGACAGAAGGCAATAATCATAAATCCAATAATAATTAATATTAATATTGAAGCCTGATTTGTCTTCTTTACATATTATTATATTGATGATGAAACAATAAAAGAGCTAAGGAGAGCAATTACACTGAAATATATAATTTCTTCTGTATCATAAACACCACCTAAAGCAAATTAAATAGCACTATTAAAGGCAGTTAAAAATAAAAGACTAATAGAGCATGGTGTTGTTTTATTTGAAGGGATACCTTACTCTAACCACTTTGGTACTAAAACCATACCACCTCCTAATCCAAAAGTAGAACCTATTAAACCAGCTAAAAAGGCGGTTACAGCAAATCCTTTCATTTCTTCAGCAGTAAGCTAAGTTTCATCTGAAGAAGTATTTACTACAAGTTTTTCTTCTATTTTACTTTATATAACTAATCCAGCAATTATTCCTTTCACTAACAAGTATGAAACATATGCTGAAGCTAAGTTAGAAACTTGATACAAAAACCCACATGGAGGTATACCCAACAAGGAATCAAATTTAGAACCTCCTCTTAAAAGAGAGAAAATGGCAAATCCTAATGTAATACATATTATTTTGGAAAGCATACTTTTAGGATATTGCTCTTTATTAGGTGATTTAGAGATTGGTGGTAAACCGTTTTCATTTGGTTATTTTAGCTCATAAAGAGGAGAGGATTGATCAGACTTATTATTTTAATTTTCTTAAGCTTCTTTAGCCTTTTCACGCTTATAGGATTTGTATGTTTTGGTAAGACTTTGAAGGATAAAGAAAGCCAATGCAAAAGCAAGGACTATCTAAGGAATAAATTTATTCAAAGCAACACCATAAATAGATCCAACCATAATAGTAGGTAAGGAGAGTACAACTATTTTGTAATCAATTACTGGACCTCCATCTTTATGTTTTTGTTTCATAAAGGACATCAGGTTACCAAGAGAAGCACTGAAAATTGTGATAAAAACTAAGGCAATACTCTTTTTAGTTTCATATCCAAAGAAAGACATTAAAACAGGTACAACAATTAGACCGCCACCGATACCAGCAGCTTAACCTATTCCGACAACTACGAGAATAACTACACTACCTAATAACTCAGTTAAAGTCATAGGGAATAAATTCTTTCTGTGGCATTAAAAGAGCTAATTACAAATTTGCATATATCCACAATCAGAATCTGTTTCACATTGATGTTCTAATTCGCTTTCTTAACCTGTTAACTATGTGTCATCGGATTCACTTTCTTAATCCTCAGTTAATTAAAGCATTGTTTTATTAAGTAAAGAAGGATCTTAATTAGTAGAATTAGAAGCTAAATTCAAATTTTAACTTTGCTAATCTTTGGTTTAAATACTTTAAATTATGCTATCATCACATTTAAAGGCTGCTAATAAAAGTATTAGGATTACAATTTTGCTAATTGACATTTTTTAAATAAAACCGATAATTCGATTATTTATTGTTTTCACTTTTAGATATTTCTAAAGAATAATCCTTGAAATTAATTTAATTTAATAAAATAAAATATAGATTATCAGCTAGCTATCTATTTAATATACTTAAATTTCTTTTTTTTTTAAGGAATATTTAATTCGCGCAACCAGGATTAAACAATCTAAGCGATAAGACGCAAAAAATTATATCTAGAATAAATTAAGAGAACCAAACATTTCTTTACACAATTAATCTTGTATTGGGTATTATTCAAATAATATTAACTAAAGGTTCGGTAAAAATAAAAAGTAACCAAAACGAAAAATCATTAGAAATTTACCATATTTTATAAAGAAAAAGATACTAGCAATCAATATAAAATACATTATCTTAAGTTTAATAACATTAGAAAATTATCATGATAAAATATTAATAACTAGTCTAATTTATTTCTTCAACTTTTTTGCCTACTAAAAATAAGCAAATACAAAATAATTAACTAATTACAAAATTTAATCAAAAAAGGATTTATTTATTTTACAAGTAATTACATAAAAATAAGGCAAAAAAACATAGATTCTTAAAAAGCAAGATTTAATTTCCTAATATATTTCATTTAAAAACTTAAAATCTAATCAACCATCTAAATAAATTTCTTTTCATTAATTCATTTGTTTATTTAATACAATTTTATTAAACCTTTAATAGGTATATAATAAATTTAATTAAGGTTAAATTTGTCGAATACATTTCTTTTCTTTAAAAAAATCGAAAGCATAATTGATATTATAATTTATGCTTACTTTTTTTTTGAATTAAACTAATAAACTAAATTGGCATCATTACGTCACTGAAAATACAGCTAAATAGTAAACGGAGTCATTCAAAAATAAGCTCGATTTCTTTAATTATGGTAAATTTATTGTTTGAAATATTGATGTAAGTTAAAATGTTAATAATATTTTAAATTTACTTCAAATTTAATTAATGAAAATTGAGTAGCTACTATTCTATCTTAGTGTGTCTATGTGTCTCCATAAATTATTTATAATTTTAACAATATTAAAGAATATATATTAATGAAACAATTAATCATCATAAATAAATATTCAAAAATTTATATTTTTCAACACATACATATTTAATCTAAAATATAAGATAATTGAATAATATTTATCCATTTTTTGAAAAAATAAATGATAATAAATAAATTATAAAATATATTTCTAAAACCTGTTAATTTAATAACTATGTAAAAGCTGGTATAATGTACTAAATATTTCTACAGAGTTAGCAAAAATTTTATAAATATTTAGATTTATATTATTATTAAAAATTTAATATTCATATAAAATACTTAATTGATTACGATATTCTTTATTTATGAATTTTATCTGAAAAAAAAAAATATTTCTAAAAACATTTAAAAGCTAATTTGATTTAGAAATCAAATTATTTCCAAATTAATTTTCTTTTATTTTTACAATTTAATTTGCTATATAAATAATTGGCACTTAGTATTTTAATAAATTATAAAGTTAAGCTAACATTTTTCTTGTATTTTTTTAAATAAAAAATTAAATTAATTTTAAAAATAAATACAGCTTAATAACATATAATTTTAAAGTTAAAAATATTATCTTAATTTGTTAATTTGATAAAGCAAATTTAATATGAATCTATCCGCTCACATTTATTTTAATAAGTATAAAAAAAGAGAAATGGATGAAGACTATTTAAATAAGTTATCAACTTATTATCTAGCCAAAACACAGAAAAGTAAAATTTGTTATTAATAATAGGGATTGATGAGTGAATAAATAAATGAAGACTTAGTCACTTTAGCTGTTAATGAAAACATAAAATAAAGCAAGAATAAGCGAGAGGGTAATGAAAGAATTAATGAAAATAGAAAAGAAACAAATTGATTAATTTGTGATTTATTAAATATTGTGAAATCGCTTTTTTATTTTTTTTGTTTCAATCATCAAAATAAGAGTGGAAAAGAGATAGATTGAAAGATATTATAGATTTTCTTTATAATCGACATAATATTGATTATTATTGGGGACAGAGAGTCTTGAAGCGTAAAGATTATTTACTAACTTAATCGACAACTCAGTGATGAATCAAAAAATTTCCTCTGTTAATGTGCCTTTAGAAGATTTAGACTTTTTTAACATTGAAGGTTTCAGACATGATGGATTTTTAGGATGTTCAAATGCCCCAGTTTATAGATACGTCGATATTAATTAAAGTGATAACATACTAGCTTTTAAAGAACTCAAGATTAAAGATGATGAGGATTATAAAAGGGTAGTTTCTAATTTTAAGACACTACAGAGAATCAAAGTAAATAAGCATCCAAACATTATCTAAATACTTGGCTTCTGTAAGTCCATTAAGTAGAAAGTTTACGGAGAGGACATCTCAGCTTACTTAATTATGGAGCATTGTGAAGGAAATTTAGACGATTATATATAAATGATGAAGAAATCAGGAAATCAGTTTTCATTGACAGAAATTAAAAAATTCTTTTCTCAAACTATTTCTGCCTTAGAGTTTCTGCAATCTCATTTAAAAATAGCTCATCGTGATATTAAGCCAGAAAATATTTTGGTGGATAAAACAAATTTTAAAATTGCTGATTTGGATGATTCTAAGATTGACTTAAACAAAACAATGGAAAAATCTTTGGTTTTAGGTAACACAGAAGCATTTTTATATAATAAATTGGAACAAACAAATGAAAAAAGAATGTATCTGAGATTATTAAATTGGTTAGTGGTATATTTAATCCCATTAAATAAATTAATGTTGCTTTACATTTTTAGCATCAGTTTTTGAGAAAAGCTATTAAAGTGAGTGATTAGGAATGCAAAATAATAAATTTGAGATTTATAAGAGTAATATAAAGTATTTACTACTAAAATCACTAGTTTGTTGATTAAAGAAATAGGTTTAGTAATCTTCAACAAAAATACTAGCTATTTGATAATTTTCATACATTCAATCTTTCTGAATATTTAGGAGTTAAAAATAAATTATCATTTTTGTAACAAATTTTTTTTATATTTAGGAACATTAAGCTTCATGGCACCTGAGTTGCTCAAAGCTTATAATAGAATGAAGGATAGACTATCATATAATGCTTATAAGTCAGATGTTTACAGTTTAGGGTTGTGCTTGCTTTATATGTGTACTTTTAAGAAGTTTACAAAAGATGAAAGACTTAATGGTGTAATTAACAAAACAGCCTACCAAAAATAGGTCAAGGAGTTGCGTTCTTAAGTAAAAGAAAGATACGGCAATGTCCTTTCAAAACTTATTAAAATGATGCTTGAAATAGATCCTGCTCTGAGAACGGATTTTACTACTCTAAAGAAAATTGCTATTGATAAAGCATTTTTAGAAGAGTCAGATTTTTTTTAAGCAAATAATAACTAAGCTTAAATGAGATAGTAAATTTCTATAGATTTAAACAGCCTAGCAAGAAAGAAATAGCATTGCATTTTATCTGACTCAGAAGGAACAACTGCTCACTACAGTTCAGATAATCAAGAAACTTCTGAAGGTAGTTAAAGACAAAAAGAATACTTCATGAATATTCAAAATGGTAATTATCACCGCTGCCCTATTTAGTAGTATTAATAATTAGGAGATCGTTGCAATAATCTTCAGAGTAATTTACCTAGAAATACTATGTAAAAGTAGCACAGTAATCCTAATCAAAGAGATCTATGCTTGACCCCTGAAAAACCCAAATCATTAAGTATAAGCCATGCACCAGTAAGATCTAATTTATCTCAATAATATTCCAACCAAAACATCAGAAATACTCTAAACATGGATCCGAATTGTAACTATTCTAGACACTCGTTAGTTAATTAAAGATAATCGCCACCTTAAGCCTTTTCATTTGATCAACAACGTAATTCTTATCTTTAGGGAAACACGAATCATTTGGAATAAGCAATCGGAGGCTTCTGCTAATAAAACAACACAAATTAAATGGGCAATATGTTACAAATAAATTTCAATTTTTAAGGCTAAGGCAGCATATAAAACTAAACTTAAAGTAATTTCAACACACAAGTAAGGAAGGTTTCTTCTAATATTACAAGTAGTTAATGCTAAAAAATTGGATCTGCTTATATAGGCACTATGCCAGAGCCAATTTTAGAGTACAATTCAATGAAGCATTCAGATGAAAGAAGTAATACAGACAGGACAGAGAGTAACCAAAGCAATTGTTATTATCAATAAAATTCAGCTAGTAAGCATAAAGAGCAAGCTAATTAATCTGGTTAAGTAAGTAGAACAAATTCATAAGTGAGCTACATCAATAACAAAACGAACAGCTAATAAGATAATTCCGTATATCCTGAGAGCTAAATTTCGAATTCCGTGATAGCTGAACGCTAAAATACATTTACAGTGAGTGAAATAATCAGAGAAAATTAAAATATAAAGTAATAATAATTAAATAAATATTAAGACGAGGATCAATATATAGATGATGGAAGTCACAGAGACTACATCGATAATTTTGAATGTTAGGAGCATCACAAATAGGAATATTATGCTCATGATCAAATTGAAAAATCTTCAGGTAAAAGGGCATTTAACAGATAAAAATACTTAGTATCAACAGAATAATCTTCAAACTCCTCTTCTTAATAAAATAATGAATTTAATCAAAATTAAAAGAATTAAAGTAAAGATATTAATATTTACGATGACACAAACTAAGCTACTTGTATTTCACACAAGAAGAAAAGATAAAATTACAATGAAAACATGGTTAAAATTGTGGAAGATGATAATAATTTTTTCGATACTTTTATAGACAGTTAATCTTAAACTCCTAATCAAAACACGATAGTTCCTCAGCCAGAAATCCATCGAAGAAACTATTATTAATTTTAAAACCCTGATCAGATACGTAGATTGTCAAAACAAAGAAAAACTTTAGCTATAGTAATTGTAGTTATGATCCTATTTACTATTGCTCTCGGTTTATTTTATATTATTTAATCTAATCAATCAAATAAAGGATCCAGCTCTAGCACGTCAGATAACAACGGCCCTGATGCTGATCCAAAAACATATACAGTTGATGAATGCAAGCAGTAAAATAAAATGTATTTAGCTGGCAAATGCTACACTAAGTGTCCATAGTAAAATTATTATCCTGATACCAACTAAATGATATGTGTGCAATGTGACCCCTCGTGCCTAGAATGCACTTGGGGTGAAGCTAATTCCTGTAAAAAATGTAAATAAGATCTGTATCTTCTTAGTCTCAATTAGCAGACTGGTATGTGTGTTAGCGACTGTCCTAATTACTTTAGAAAAGATAGCTCTATAAATAAATGTATGAAGTGTCCTGAGAACTGTATAACATGTTCATCCTAGCCAAATAAAAGGTTATTGGAAACTATAACGTTTACAGCAGACCAGTATGTAGTTTGTTAGAAATGCTCAATAGAGTATTATTTACTAGGTGATAATCTATGTGTAAATGTCTGTCCAAAAGACACTATCACTGATACCTAAAACAGAAAATGTGTTGTATAAACTAGGATCTTTTGATCAAAATAAATTTTCTTCTGTCAACTTAAAAACACCCTTCCTTATCTAGTTTAATATGATTTCTATCATTTTTTTCTCAAATTAATTTATTGCTCCAAAAATAAATATTTAAATATCCCACTAAAAATATGATCTAACTAAATTTCATTTCAACTAAGCAAAACTATCTATAAATATATATATAATATAAATATAAACAATCTTATAAATATTTTAACTATTTAACAATAGTGATAAGGAAAAATTTAAACACAAATATTTCTTTTTCCTCAATATAAAATAATCAAAAAATAAATTAAATCTATCAATAAATCATGAAGCATTTATTTGTATTTTATATCAAAATTTTCTTAATTAGCATATTATCTATCTACATTTTAAAATATTATTTTTTCTATTATTTTATTTCAATTTACAAAATTTTAAAATTACTTATGCTTTATTCAATCAATATTTTATTTTTTAACAATTTTCATTAATTCTTATATATTATCAAGGAAAGAAAATTAAAAGATTACAATTTTATAAAGTTAAATCATTATAAAATTTTGATGACTTATTATAATTTTTTTTTAAATTGATCAAGTTACCGTCGTACAAATCTTATATCTTGAATATAAAATTTTTTTTAATTTGTAAAATTTAATGAAATAAGTTTATTTTTTACATATTAATATTGTAATATTTCACAATAACTGTTCAAAATGTTTTTAATTTTTTAATAAATTAAAAATTTAGTCATATTTCGAAAAGAAAATAGTATAAGTTTTTCAAATGTTAAATAAGTTTTCTGTTTTAGTTCATTCATATTTATATTTAAGAACATCTTTTTAAGTAATTATCTAAAATATTTTGATATTACTTAGCTTATTTTTTTAAGGAGATAAAATTTATTTAACTTTAAATTTTGATCAAACAAACAACTTCAAAATACTTTTCTTAGATTTAATTATATTTTGCATTTATGCTTAATTAACAGTAATAATTTTCAAATTCTTTTTTATATTAACTTTGATAATTAGTTTTCCTAACAAATCTTTCTAAATTTTCAATTAAAAAATATTTATTGAAGAATTACATACTTTGAAATATTATAGAAATGTCATATGATCCTATTGGTAGACTCTTAAGAGTGACTGCAATAGGTGGTTCTTAAAAAGAAAAACTTAATCATGTCCCTAACACAGTCATAAATCCTTTGCAGCTTACAGGGAAAAAAATGAAAACAATAATAGAGCAGAATCCTCCTGGATCTATTCCTGTGCCTTCTAAAGTAAGATCAATAACAATAGATGTAGTAGGAAAACCAAAAACTTTATTTAAGTAAGCTTTCTTTTATATTAAATTTTCAAATTTTAACTTTTATTGAAATTTCAGAGAAGATAATGTAGATTTATCAAGAGCAAAACGCTCTGTTGAAAGACATATATCAAAACCATTCGGATTTTCAGAAAAGATATTGTCTAAATCAAAGAATCAAAGAGAATCTAGTCAAAATATATAAAATAAAACTGCTTATCAGCATCCTGATGTTTGGAATCAGAGCATAAATATAGAATCTAAAAGAAAATAATTTAATTTAACTAAGGATCAAACTCTCTAAACTCTCAAATCTATGAGTAAAAAGTAGAGAGACGAGTTTATTTTCAAATCTCATGTAAAATTTACTTTTTATTTTGTAGAATCATGGACTTTTAAAAACATTTTATCTTTTTAGAACTAGGCTAAGCTTATAGAGAATTTTTATTCTTCTTTAAGAAAGGTCTTGAAAAAAAGATAATACATCTCTCAGTACGGAGAAGATATTGATTAAGATATAGAAGAATCTGAGCTATTAAACAAGTTATTTAATGCTTACACACGTCTAAGAAATATACAAATTGGATAGAGAACTGATTAAAAATTTAGTAACTTAAAATAAAAAGAAGCTATCTATTTATTTACTTTCAATTTTACAAAATAGTTTATTTGGAAGAATTAAAAGATTTTTGCTTTACTATTGGATTTAACTCTGATTCATAGGGAGAATAGCTGATTGAGTAGTTCTATGAGTAAATATATAATCCAGAACTTCTTTAAGATGCTAAAATTATCAGTAAAAAACCTTCATTGCATTCTTTAAGGACTATGACTATAATTGAATAGCTTATACCTGGATAAGCCTTAGTAAAAAAATCTGACATGGTTTCTATGAGAGCAATTAATTATAATTACAAAAAATATTTGCATGAAAATTTTGAGATACTTCAAAAGTTCAGCAGGAACGCCTCTAAATAAATTTTAGTAGATCTCCTAGCAAACGTAAATCCTTGGGTCGTAAAATATTCATACTACTTTTATTTTTTTAAAACTTGATTTTATGAAATATTTTTTAAGTATTAAAAGAAATTGCTTCAAATAACATTGAAAAGATCAGATGAACTTCAGGAAGAGTTCTTCACAATTTAAAATTTATGTGGCAATGAATAAATTATAAAAAAGATAAATAAAAAAATTAAAGAAAGAGATGAATAAATTTAAGAAAAGCTCATTTTATCTAAATTTATTCATTCTATGGTGAGAAATAACTTTTTGAAAATCGATAGTCTGAAAGAAAACTTTGTGAAATAAATTGTCTCCAAGGCTGAAAAAATAAGTATTTTGGAGGATTTTATGGTAGGTTTATTATAGCACTTGTTTAGTAGTGTTCAAGAAGCTGAATCTGTTGTGTCTCAAGAAGAGATAAGCGATAGACAATCAGATTGCAGTTAGGAAAAAGAGATAAATAAAATGTAATAAGAAAATAAATAGCTGCATTTAGAGAAGATAGCAGATTTTATTCATAATAATAAATATAGAGGCGATACCTATGATATTATAATAAATTTTTTAGTAAAGATAAAGAAATAAGTTAATGAAAAGAATTAGACTTAGAATAATGAATATCTAATGTCAGAAGACATTACATGTTTTTGTACATAGTATAAAGAAAAGTAAGATTACAAGTAGTAGGTAATAAAAAATTATATTGAAAAGGCTAAGAAATTTTATGATAAGCATCTTGGAGATGTTGATATAAATGAAGAAAACAGAAAAAAATTTGATAGCAATACTGTTGGAACATACACTTTGAAAAAAATGTAAAAGTATGACAGTATAATTGGAAACAGAGCATAAAAAATAAATTAAATATTGAATTTAGTTTAAAAAAGAGTTATCTATGGAGTTGATTCTATTTATTATGATGGACCAATAGAAGACAATGAATTTTAAGAGTAAATAGAGAGTATACTTAATTCTGAATCGAGAGATTTTAAAATTTAAATGCTGTTCAATGAAAATTTTGTACATTCGTTTTTTTAAGATTATCAAGAAATGTTAGAGAAAGAAAAGCTTAAAGCTAAAGGCTGGGATGATGAAATAAAGTAAGCCTTGTAATTATATTAGAGGGAATCTTAAAGATTATTAAATGTAGTTTAATCATGGAAGCCAAAAGAAAAATAAAAGAATTTGAAATAACAACAATCTCCGAAATCAAATAAAAACTCAAAAGGATTAGATGGTATTAGACAATCAATATAAAAAAAAAGTAGTTAATAAATTAAGATCACAGCTTAATAATAAAATAGATAATTTATGTAAGATTTTATTGAGAATGAAGAAAAGGATCTTGAAAAAAATAATTTTGTTTAACCAGATTCATAAAGATCTTAACATTCTCAAAATATAAAGGAAGCCTAAAAAAATTTACAGTAGAAAATTTAAATTGAAAATAAAGTTGATTCTAACACAAAGATTAAAAAGTAAAATCCAACTTAGTAAGTAATACAAAGCAACATTAAAGACTAAGTTTAAAAGAATTCGTTGTAAAAAATATAGTAAATATAAAGTGATAGGAAAAAATCAACTACAGAGTAAAATAACTAGACGATCCACAGGTAGTCTGAAATATAATAATTGCAGCAAAAGCAATCAAATGAAAAAAATTAGGTTCAACCAGCAGTTCAGCAAAAAAGAAATTCTAATGAAAATGAAAATCTTTCTTTCTTTGAATATATTGACAATTAGTATGGATTTAGTGATGATAAAAATAATAGTTTTTAAAGCAAATAAGGACAAAAAGATTAATAAATAATTAAAGATATGAATTAGCATAAAATAAATACAATTTATTATAATTAGAAAACAAACAACAATTCCAAACCTAAAGATTCATCTCCTAATCATTCTAGTCATAATGACCTTAGTACGATTAACAAAACAAATTAGGATAGTATTAACAACGACCCACAAATTTAGAAAACCAACTAAATGTATACAGATCTTTTTAATATTCTGAATAGGTAATTAATTAAATTAATCTTAAAAACTTTATTTTATTAATTAATAAATTTTAATTTTATAAATAGCATCAAAGATGAGTTCGATATAGTTTGAAATAATTTAAAAAATATTATTACTTTTTAAAAATACTTAAATTGAAAGAATAAAGGAAATATGTAAATAAAATTGGTTAGTATATAAGAAGTTATTGTAAATAAACTAAAAATAAGAGCAAATGTTGCTAAGTTATAAATAAAATTTTACCAAGTAAAAATAAATATATTTTTTACTTATATATATGTTTTATTTATTGGTATAACATATATAATAATATTTTAAGTTGATTGGCAATAAAAATAAAAAAATTTAATGTAATAATTAAATATTGGTTAGTTATAATAAATATTAATGGATTTTGTATTTTAAAGGAAATATAAGTAATATAGTATTGATTTGATTAAAATTGAGATTAAAAAAATTAATAATACAAATAAAAATCTACACCATCAAACAAATAATAATTTTATTGATACTATTGAACTAAAAAATAATGTTACAATTATTAATAAAAATATTATCTTTTCAGTAAGTAATTATAAATATATTAATTATTTTCTTCATCATTTTTAAAGCTTAAATTCTGAAATGATAATCTTTTTTGTAAGCACCTAGCAATTATTTTTAAAAATCAAGCATTCTAATATCCATAAGATCCTTAAATTATTTAATATTTATAATCTTAATTTTACTATCAAATCTTGTAGAAAAATTTTTAATCTAAGTTTTATAATTATAAACTTAAGTTATTAAATTCTTCAGTACTATATTTTTGTTTAGTATTATTGTCTGATTTTTTTCAAAAATAGTAATAATTTCCTTTATATTTATATTCATCAAATTAAGATTTCATATAAAAATCTACATAATGAAATAAATTATAATTTTTTTGATAACAGTGAGTTATTCATAAATAAATATAATTGCGCTTTGTTTATCAAAAAAAAAATCAATTACCTTAATTCTCTCTTAAATTGTAATAAGTTTAAGCTTAAGACAATTTTCTTATTTATAAGCTCCTAGTATTTTATTAAAATGATAAAAAATTAAAATTTTTTAATACTGCTTAAATAGCTAAGTGTTTGTTATAATGCTAATTTTACTAACCAATCTAAGTAGAGAATTATATCCTAGAAATTATAATTATTTGTAAACTTGAACTATAAATTACTTCAGTATTAATTTTTGTTGAATATAGGTGCATATTTTTCACAAAATAGTAAATAACTACATTTATTTGTATTAAAAAATGGATTTATAAAAATGAAAAACTTCCTTTTTACATAAATTAAATTTATAAATTAATTTATAGAGAATTTTTATAATTTAAATAATAATAATAATAATTAGCACATTATTTAATATCTCTTTAAATGTAGCAGCTTGCTTATCCACTAAATTAATAATTTATCAAAAAATATTTAATTAAATATCAATTATTCAATTAATGAGCTAAATTTTAGGTAAAGAATAAAAATTAATTATGCAAGGACAGCATAGATAAAATTCTGTAATTTAGGGATATATTCAAGATTATAAGATAAACAAATAACTAGAAAATAATGAAGAAAATGTAAATTAACCCATATTGACAGCTCCATAGAATTAGAATAATGACAATGGTTTGAATAAACATAAGATTAACTATTCAAATCCTTACATATCTCCTAAATATCGCTATGAAAAACTACCAGAAATACAAGTAAAATATAATGAAAATGAAAATGTAGATGACTTAGAGAAAAATAAGCATTAAAGATCATCAAGCACTATTTATAAACACAATAACGAATAAATGAATTTAACTAATCCTTATCTCACGAAGCCAAATAGATCTTATTCATAAAAAGCTGTTCCAAGTGCAGTAATGTTATAATAAATTAAATAAGAAAGAATCATTGTACAAGAACAAAACTAGATGCTTATAAATAGATTAAGAAAATTGAGATAAGAAGAAGTACAATTATAAAAGAGTGCTGAGGATGCTGCAAAAAAGGCTGAAAAGATATTTCAGCAGAAAAAATTTTATCTAAAAAAGGTAAAATATTGTTTGTATTATTTAATAAAGAGTTTTTTACATTCAAATATAAGATATTAGTTTTACAAAAAATTTTGTAATATAAAACCAGTATGAATGATTTAATTGCTAACATTTTTATAATTATTTTTGTCAAATTTTTACTAAGAAAGAATTATCAATAAATTTCAATTGGCTTATTGGTTTATGATTGCCTTAAAATTTATTTTATTAAAAATTTTGCTAAAATTATTGTTATTAAATAGAAAGAAGAAGAGTAGTAAAGAATGTAATAGTAGGATGATGTAGGATACACTCACCCTAAAAAGTAACTTGAAATGCTAAGAGTTTAAATCGCAAAAGAGGAGAATATGAAAAAAAAGAAAGAGGGATTTTATCAAGTTAAGTAGATTATTGCAGAAGAGTAAATTCGTAAAGCTTAAGAGTAAAAAGTGGCTATAGAAAATATAAAATTTAAGATGGAGCAAATGAAAAAGCAAAAGGAAATTTCAAAATAAAGAAAAGAATAATATCTTTAAGAGAAAAAATTAAAACTAGAAAAGGAGTTACAGAAATAAAGAATAAAAGAAGAAGCTATGCTCAGCTTTGCAAAGTTTGAAGCAAAAGACTTTGAAAGAAGAGAGTAAGAAATGCTAGAAAGAATTAAATAAACTTAATTAATGAAAGAGTAAGCTAAAGAATAACTTAAGGATTCCGTGACTCTAGATATATTTGAATATGAAAACAGATATGGTAAGGATAAAAAACAAAACAATAATAGTCATAATATATCAATGACATCATTAAATGCAAATTAAAATAAAAACGGTTCATAAAAAGGAGTCGGAACCAACTATAATTCAAGATCAATATCTCAATAAGTGCTTAAGATTAACTCTCATGGCTAATCTTATATTTCTAACGGTTAAGAGTGATTACTTTATATATATCTTTGTTTGTAATAAATGCTATTTTTCTTATACTACAGCACAAATAAAATATTTATTTGATTAATTTAATTTTATAATATTTATTTTTGTTTGTTGTTATATAAAATGAATTAATAAAGTTTAATACATCATTTTATTCATTTAATAATACAAATAAATGGTCAATCTAAAATATCATCATTCAATATAAAACATTTAGCACATAAAATATCATATACAAACTACTCTCTTCTTCTTTTCTAAAATTAGGCAAACCAAAATGTTTTTCATTTATCAATAAGACCCTTTTAAATTAATTCTATTTTTAAAGTGTAAGTTTAAAAAAATTCATGAAAAAACACAGAATTTTTCTTTTAAGTAGGTTTAAATGAAAATTTATTTGTAAGCAATTAATCTGAAATCAATACTTTATTTTAAATCAAATTAATCTACTTAGAAATATTAAATTCTAACAAATTTAATTTTTAACTTATCATTTTTACTTGACCTATTTAAATAATAAGTTGATTGTCTTAAAGTATTTAAAAAAGCTGAAAAATATAATTAATTGGTATTAAAAAGATAATTTTTTGTGAAAGTCAATAATTAATTTTATAATAGTGTTTGTTGTTTTTGTTATCATAGGTGCAGGTCATCTTTCGGGCAAGCATATAACTATTAGAAATGTTAAAAATTAATGAAAAATTTTAAATTTATTTTAACTCAGAAAACAGTAGGCATTTAATTTCGTAAAAAAAAAAAAAATTAAGTCATCGCAATAAGAAATTAAATAAATCTAATAAAAGGAATAATAAATATTTGTTTATCCAATAATAATAATAATTATAATAAACACAAATTAAAATTGATTTAAAGAAAGACTTAAAACAGCTGAATAAAATAAAACACTGGTAACCAACAAAGCGGCTCAAAAAATAGAAATATCACTCATTAAAAACAAGCAAATTCAAAAAATTCAAAGCATATACTAGTTTAAAAAATGCATACAAACGATAGCAGTAGAATGACATCAAATTTCTCGAATACATCGAGAGTTAAGCACAAAATTATCTTTTTAGGTGATCAACATGTTGGAAAAACTTGTATTATTGAACGTTTTATGTATGATGTATTTGACGAAAAACCTCATGTAAGTTAACATAATATATTAGCATAAGTTCAATTCAAAGATAGATAAAAGTAACAACAATTAATTAATATAAAAGCCAACTGTAGGTGTAGATTTTCTCGCAAAGACTCTTCATATTGACGATAAGAGTATAAGACTCTCATTGTGGGATACTGCAGGATAGGAAAGATTCAGAAGTCTTATTCCAAGTTATTTAAGAGATGCCACATGTGCTGTAATCGTATTTGATGTTACTAGTAAGTTATTAAAAGTGTCGAACGTTAAAAAATGAAGATTATCAAAGAAATAGAACAATTTATATTTTCCAAAACAATTTTTTAACAGAATAATTGAATCTTCAGATAAATGTTTTATTTAAGTGAAATATGAAAGATCTAAATTATCTATTCATACTGTCAAAATAACTTTATTTAATGATTTTTTATTAAAAGACAAAGAAAGTTTTAGTAATGTAGATAGATGGATTAAGGACTATAAAGACAATAGAGGTAGCGAAGCACCATGCGTTTTAGTAGCAAATAAAATCGATTTAAAACTAAGTAAACACAATTATTATTAAATTAAATTGAAACATTTAAAGAAAGAAGGAAGAAGGAACGCATCAAATTTAAATTCATAAAATGACTGTAAATTATTAAATTTTATAATTTCGTTTATAAATATAGCAAGGGAAGTTTAATTAGCTGATTTAGAAAAGAAAGCAAAAGAAAATAATATGAAATTTTATGAAATATCTGCAAAAACGGGTGAAAATGTTGCTAATATGTTTAAGGATATGGCAATTTCTCTCCAGCCTGTAGAAAATAGTATTCTTTCTCCTAACGCTGATAACCTAAATAATTGTAAATATTCCACAAAAAATGCAAAAAAAAATCAACATAAATTTATATTAAAATTTATAAAATAGAAAAAAAAGATTACTAGTTTGCAAATCAAAATAAATAGCCATCTACAGGTAACACAGGAGCTCCAAATTAACCTGCAACAAAACCAAATACTTAATAACCATAAGCGAATTAAAATTTTACATTGAAAAATGATAAACCCCTTTTAAATGGGTAAAATTAGTAGAATAGTGGTAATACTGGTGGTTCTGGAAAATGCTGCTGATCAAGCAAGCAAAAAAATATTCAATTTATAATACTTTAAATTATTATATATTTTTCTAATTTCTTCATTTCATACATAGTAAGCTCTAAAAAATTATTATAGTTAAAATTAAAAGTTCCATTTGTGAAATCAAAATATTTTAGTTTATTTTATCACAATTTTCATTAAAAATTATTAAATTAAGTTATTTTTATTTTTATATGTAAATTATTTTTTATTAAAATAATTTTTAATTAACATAAATGCTGTATTTGCCAAATTTTTAAATCTAGTCACTCACAACAGTAAAACTTGTTGTTAAAACTTTTATTTGTCAAGCAAACTTAAAACAAATAATCTTTTTTTAAATTAAAAACTAATTTCCAAAAAAATTACTGATTTTCTTTACTTAAACAATTATAATATAATATATTTGAATAATTTAAATTTATTGTATTTGAGCATTTAAATTCTTAAAGTTAATAAATGCAAATTATCTAATAAAATAAATAAATAAATAATATGGTTAATCACAATATACTTCGATTACTTATGTTAACATATTTATCTTAAAATGCAAAAAGATAAGTAGAGCACGATCTATCTCAACTAATCATCTAGAATTCTCAAATATAAGCAAATAAAATAAATAAAAAAATATTCAATCTTCAAATCCATAAGTAGTAAGCTTTTCAACTGACATAACATACTCATAAAATTTATCCTAAAATATGAAATAATGCGAGCTTGAAGATTTATCTTCAAATATTAATTTAAACATAATGGCAGAAAATGATTTGAATTAATAATAAAGTAATTCAATAAGCTTGTAAATAAATGAACCTTAACCACAATAAGCGATATAAACATAATATAATTAAAAACCCATTAATAATAGTGATTTAAATATTTTATGTATAAATTAATTAAATTATTTTATAATTTCTTTAAATAAAAACTAAACTGCTTTTCTTAATAACTTAAAACTTCAATTTAAAGTTACAGGTACTTTATAAATATGAGTAACAATTAAATATCGTTTTCTGAACTTACTTTAACTTTATTAGTATAAATTAGTAATATTTTTAATTTATTAATGTTGATTAATATTGTCTTAATAAATGTTAATTAATTTTAATTTAATAAATTTATCCTAGATATTGTATTAATGAAGCTTTCATTCATAATTTATTAATTTATAAATATTGTTTTCTATTTATTTGATGTTTTTTTAGATAATTTTTATTTATAGTTTTGAAATTATCAACTCAGATAATGAGAAAAAAGTGACCGAAGCTTCTACTTCTACACTGTTTCTTGTCTTTACCTTGGACTTTAAGCACACGATTAAGGAGAGCTTGGTGATTACACTTAGTTTTTTCTTGAACTGTCTAAGCTTACAAACATGCTCTCTGGTTAACTCTTTAAAAATTTTTTAGAAGGCGGTCTTAAAAAACTTTTATTTTCATTTGATTTTTGGCTATTGATAAAATTAATTTTTCTCTCTTAATAAGATATTTGCTTGTTTTCCTCAACTTCTAACCTATCTAGAGATATTTACCGAGTAGCAAAATCTCTAACTGGGTTATTTTTTTTTTATTTGGCAATTTGTTGATCTAGGCAAAAATATTTTTTAAAATATAAGAAAATTAATTTTGAAAGTAAAATTACTCATCTCTAATACATATAATTCGCAATCAGTGTAGCTCTGATTAGATGCTCCACCAAAAATAAATATACGTTCATCTATAGAAGTAAAGGAATGAGCAAATCTATGCCTATTATTCTATCCACTCACAGTAATTTAAAGCCAATTTAAATTGCTAAGCTGTAGTATCCACACATCTGAAAAGGCATATTCTGGCATATTAGCTTCATCATTTACTCCTCCAAATAAAACAATTCCCTTGACATAATAGTTAAAAATCATACTATGATGAAATCTTGGATGAGGACTTTGTCCAGAAGTCTCAGGGATAATCCAATCAATAGGCTATTCTTTTTGGTCTTTCAAATTAATATATAGATATTAATTTTCAAAGAAATATTCGCAAAATATTTACCTAACTTTAATACAATAAGTTTGCCTCTTATTTTTTAGTTGCCTTACTTACCTCCAAAACAGTAAATTCCTTCTTCCTTCACCTTTGTTTGATTGTTTGAAAATTCATTTAAAAGAATTAATTACATTCTAAAAAAATAAATACTTTGAATTTATTTTTAGAACTCACTATTTTACCCATTTTTTCTGCTTTCCTTGAAATAAATTTCAGGCTTTTTTAGAATATTGGAACCATTTAGTGGAAAGCTATTCCTTACTCATCGAATTTGAGTTAGTAAGACTTCCATCTCCCCTTATCTAAATATATTTATTATGAGATTATCTTTTAAATATAAACAGATAAAATTATTTACCTAGTGAAAGTACATTGAGTTAATTTAAATACTTTTCATAATTTCCAACCCCTCCATGAGCGAAAAAGTAATTTCCAACTATGCAAGCTGC
Source organism: Tetrahymena malaccensis 436 (assembly GCA_000231845.2). Classification (NCBI taxonomy): domain Eukaryota; phylum Ciliophora; class Oligohymenophorea; order Hymenostomatida; family Tetrahymenidae; genus Tetrahymena; species Tetrahymena malaccensis. Next base: position 3,668 of record AFXY02002020.1, on the reverse strand, counting down.
ATGATTTCTTCTAGGTTCTATATAATCACCAAGAGTCCTAATCTACTTCCATTCAAGGTTATCTAAATTAAGCATCCAAACATCATTCATAACAGCCCTGTTTTTTAATTTAGTGCTATATTCAGAAGCACCTCCAAAAACAACCATTTAGTTTTTGTATAAATTAGATGAGTGTCCAAAACGTCCAGTTTAGTTTCCATAAAATCCTTTAGTTTCTGTCTTCTTCCACTCATAATCCTCTAAAATTTAACAAAAAATATTTGTTTTTAAAAAAAAAAAATTCACAGTAAAAATAAAAAAAACATCAAATTTCATATAAAAAGTTGCACAGTTTACTTAAACTAAACTAGTAAAGAGAGTTGAATAACTAAAAACCAAATCCTCCATATAAAAACAAACTTTGGTTGTATTCTAGTAATGAGGCTCCCTCTCTGAACTCAGGTTTCAGCTAAGTACTATAGTTTACTACTTTTTCCCAATGAAACTGTAGTTCTTATTATTGATTTTGATTTAAATCACCTTATTCTTCTATTTCTGTATTTGAAAACTAAGAGTTACCACCAAGTTGCTAATTACTTTGAAGCTATTAATTGAATATTGCTGGGTTTATTATGAGAGGCATTTGCTAACTATTAAAAGGAAATTTATTTAGTCTACTATAATTTGTTTGTTAAGGTAATTTTTTTTAAGTTGCTGATTTATTTATTAAGCTGTCAGAGTATTTTTTGATGCTGATAAAATTCTCAAAGCTACTTATTCTTTAGATTTCTAACTAATCTTTGATCAAGCTCATTTATTCACTATTGTGTATTAATTTTTACTTTATTTTCTCTTGGTTACTTAAATTTTAGTTAAAAAATTTATCTAAAATATTTTGAGGATTCTTTTAAATAATGTCTTTAAAAGGAGTGAAATATCCCTAACCTTATGGAACAGTAGGGGAAAATAGGTCACCTCCTAAACTTAAATTACCAAATTTAGATTAAGACATTCCCTTGTTTTTTTTTTAATCAGTTTGCAATTCTTTAGGAGTTGATGGAGTAAAAAATTTATTTTGAGAGTTACTTTGAATTTACAGAGACAAAGATTATTTTTAATGCTATTTTTATCGTTAGCTTGGTTTTAAATTTTCAAAAGTTTATTTGAAGTTGCTTCTTGTTGTGCATCCAAATTTAGAATGGTCATCTATCTCTTTAAAAGTTACAAGTTATGGTTTATATTTTGGAGTGTCAGATAGAATAAGATCATTTCTATTGATCAAATCCAAATCAATTGTCATATTCATTTATTTTGGAGATTTAATCTTGGCTGTTTAATCAACAGTTTAATTTAAACTTTATTCTTGTTTACCGTCTGAAAGCTTTTAAATTCCATCTAATTATGATTATTTCTACTTTTGTTTGAGTATTTTCTTGATATCTTAAAATCCACCAATTGTAGAGTTCACTAAATATTAATCATAAAAGTTAAAGGTGTTTGAACACTTATCAATAATGTTACTCTAAGCCAGCTTATCTAAATTAAAATTGTTCATGTTTTTTTTAATAGTATGGCAACAACAAAGTAGTATTTTAAGATAAAATTTATTCTACTTTCTACTTCTTAGTTTTCTTAAAATAAATAGATTAATAAATTTATTTATATTTAATATAAACACTTTAATTAATTAAAAATCACATAATTAATTGGATAATCTCCTTAAAGCCATAAAAAGCCAAAACAAGAAACAAGACTTTTTTGGTTGACTTTTGTATTCATTAAGGAAAATAATCACTTGGAAATTCTACTTGTATGAAAAAAAGCTTGCATTAAAATCACTATAATTGAAAAAGGTAATAAATAAATACTTTAACCATTGTAAATTAAATACAAATAGATATATTTCAATGCATAAAATATTTTAAAATTTCATAATGTTCTAAATTGCACACATTTTATTATAAATTATTTAAAATAATTATTTCATAAATAATTTCTTTTCTATATAAATGGCCATATTATCTATTAATTAAATCAATTTGATTTAAAAATATCAAGTATTTATCCTTTTCACATAACACCTCGCTTATAAATGTATCAATATCAACCTCTTTTTCATTCTTCATTTCCTTTACTATACAATTAATTGCCTCAAATTTTTACAAAATTAATTCTAATTTTTAAAAGGGTTTCTATATATCTACCCATTAGTATATACATGCCCTGTCCATTCGCTAAGCTTTAATCTGCTACCTAAATTAATTAAATTATCTGCTACAATAAATGTTAAAGAAATTAAAAAATTATACTAAAAAATTATTTTTTCACTATAGGAGCTTACTTATAAAAAATATTATGCTCCAAACCATTACTAATCTAGTAAATTATAAAGATCTTAGACTTTTTCAAACAAATATATTTTAATATCATGATCTTATTAACTAAACTCTACTTCAAGAAATGCATCATCAATCAAACTTTTTAACTCTACAAATTACTATATAAAATCTATTTTAAATTAAGTATTTTAAATTATATCTATTCATAAATTACAATCATCTAAGTCAGCTCCATAATAAAAAAGTTTAATTTATTTGAGTATGAAATAAAATGTATTGAAAACTTTTTTCTTTATTAATTGTCATAGTTTTCCATTTATTTGATCTCTATTTAATAAATCTGATCTATTGAAATATTAAAAGATTTATGCAAAAAACTTATAATAAAAAAGTTAAATTTTTTATCAAAACCAATTAATTCCAAATAACAAGAACTTTTATTTTATTAAAATGTTGTTATTTAGAATATTTTTAAATACTAAAATTTCGATGAATAATATCTAGTTATAATAAAAACTAATTTGATAAAAACACAAATAATTAATTTGTTAAATATTTTAAACTTTATTTAATAAGAACATTTTACTTAAAAAAACTAATTTCTAATAAATTTTTAACAATAAATTGATTTTATTTGAAAATATTATTTATTGAACATTTCTTAAATCAAATATCTCTTCATAAAATAAACTTAAAAATTAATTTTCATTCTCAGAACTAATTTAACCAATTTTAAAAATTATTGTTTGTTTAATAACTTTAGCAAAATATTATTCTAGTAGAATTCAATTTTTAAATGTTGAAATTTGAATTATGTATTCAAGTTAGTTACACCTCATAACATTACTAAATAATTAGATAATATTGTTTTAGTAAATTAAGCGTTTGCATTAAATTTTAAGTTTATTTTTAAATTAGATTCTCCTTATTTTAAAAAAATCTCTTAGAAACTAAAAAACATTTAATTTAATTATCAAATGAAGTAAATAAATAAAATAAATGAAATTTAAAAAGTAGGATTTTAAATCTAAGAAATAATCTTAAAATAAATTTATATTTATCATTATACTAATTTTTAAAGAGGTGGTATTCTTACCTTACAATAAAAATAAATATATGTTTTTTTATAATAATTCACAAAGTTAATCTTTAAGTCAATTATATTAGGCAACTCTCTCTCTTTCTAATAAATTTAACTTTTGCCTCTTAATAGATTATGATTTATTTTATATAAAATAATAATATTTTGAATAAAAATAATTAAAATTAAATTTCATAAATCTTAAAATAGGAATTCAAAAATATGATTTTGTAATAGGGGTTGGGGTTGGGGTTGGGGTTGGGGTTGGG
>JH720175.1:55597-78768 GCA_000231845.2 Tetrahymena malaccensis 436 | reverse complement strand
AAATTAATTTCTCTATAATTTTATATTTACCATTAAAAAATTTTTTGAACTCTTCACTTTAAACTCATACTAATCTACTTATTTATCTCTAGTAAAATAAATTTATTATAATTAACCATACTTATTTTATGATTGCTATCAAATAAAATTTTTTTTCAAGAAATATTCTAACAAATATAATTATTTATTTATTCAAATTTATAATAATATTTTTATATCAGATTTTTTATTTTCAATTTATTTTTTTTAGGAATTGATATTTTTTTATAAATTTTTCCTTCTAACTAAAAAAATATTTTCTTCAATATTTAAAAACAGAAAATTAAATTGGTGATGAAAATGCTTCAGACTTAGGTTCTGCATTAGCAAATTGCACTAATTTCTCAAATTTGACACTTTATTTACTGTAAAAACAGATTATTTGTTTTAGATTGTGATATTTTTTAATATCAAAATAAATTAAAACAAAAACAAACTTTTTACCTGATTTATTTACTTTTTGATTCTGATTATGTTTTTTTAATTTAAGTCTTTTTTTATTTTCAACCTTTACTTAAATTATTTACTAGTTTACTTCTTTATTCTAAATTCATATTTTTATTCATATTTCCTTCTAACTAAATAATATTTTCTTCAATATTTAAAAAAAGAAAATAACATTTGCGATCGAATAAAATTTACTAGCACATATATATGCACTCATAAACACTTAATTATAAATTTTATAATGTTTTATTATTTATTTAATTTTAATAATTTTAAATATTAGGTTTAGTTTCAAGATTATTCATAACATAATTTATTTTGTTATTAATTTTAAAATAAAATGGGAGGGATGCTATATCTATAGGTATCTACCTCTAACTTCATCTATCTCCTGATGGTACAAAAATATTTGTATTTTTTCGTAAAAAATTAAATGATACTTTCCTCCATTTATAATTAATTTTAAATTGATATATTTTTACACATTTTAAGATTTGTTATATTTAGTTCATGTTTAAAAATAATATTCATACAATTCTTTAAAATTACAAAAAAATAAATATTATTTTTTCAAATATTAAATAAAGGTGACTCGCATATTTTAAATCTACAAGTTGTTATACATAATTTAAAAAGTATATTTTCATATTAAATAAAGATAAAAAAAATATAAAGAATTTTTTGAATATAAAACAGAAATGCACATTAAATTTAGTTTATTATAAATTTTATTTTTCAAATTATTCATTTTATTTGTCTTTATCATAATATTATTTCTCTAACAACTAATCTTTTAGCTTTAAGGTACTTGCTCAATATTTTATATTTGTGTAATTCATTAAATTTATACCATCTATCAATATTTATTAGAGATAATTAAAAAATTATTATAATTAATGTTTTAAGTTTATTAAATAAAAAATGTTAAAATAAAAAATGTAAAAATATTTTAATTTAATTTTTATTTTTAAAAAATTAAAATCATAAATAATATAAATCAATCAAAGACTTAATAAATAAAAAGAGTCTTTTTGTTTTAATCTATTCTGATATTAAAAAATATATTAATCTAAAACAAATAAGCTGTTTTTACCTTAAATTAAGAGTTAAATTTGAGAGATTAGTGCACTTTGCTAATTGAGAACCTAAGTCTGAGGCACCATTTGCATCGATTTTATTGTAACTTTTTAAACATTGAAAAAAATATTAGCTAGTTATAAGGAAAAATGAAGAAAAATATGAAATAATAATAAAATAGTAAATGTATTTTTGTTTTAATCCATTTTAAAAAATATCACAACCCAAAACATATAAGTTATATTTACCTTAAATCTAGTGACAAAATAGAGAGATTAGCACACTTAGATAATCCAAAACCTAAACCTGAGGCACCATTTGTACCAATATTATTTCTCCTTTTTAAATATTGAAGAAAATATTATATAGCTAATTAGAATGAAAAAATAAAGAAATATTATGAAATAAGAATAAACTAGGAAAAAATTTATTGAAAATTAAAAAATCTAAAATAACTCAAATTAAAAAAAAAAAATGAATCAAAAAGTAAATAAATCAAATAAAAGAATTATTTTTGTTTTATTCATAATAACATTAAAAAATATCAAAATCCAAAAAATAAGCTATTGTTACTAGAGTTCAAGTGTCAACTTTGAGAGATTAATACAGTTTGCTAATCCCTAACCTAAGCCTATGGCTCCATTTGCACCAAATAAATTGAAACTTTTTAAATAATGAGGAAAATGTTAGTTAGTTAAAAGGAAAAATGAAGAAAAAATATGAAACGGAATAAACTATTAAATAATTTAAGAAAAAGCTGAAAATAAAAAAATGAATTAAATAAAAATTTTATTTTTATTTTAGTTTATTTGGAATTAAAAAGTATTAAAATCCAAAATAAATAAGCCATTTTTACTCTAAATTAAGTGTCAAATTTGTGAGATTAGGGCAGTTTGCTAATTCAGAACCTAAGCATGAGGCACCTTCATCATTAATTCGATTTTGACTTTTAAATATTGAAGAAAATATTAATTAAAACGAAATTTTAATATTAACAAGGACTTAAATTATAAAATATATTAATAATCAAAATAAAAAGTAAATAAATCAAATAAAAAGAGTATTTTTCTTTTGATATTATATTGATAGTAAAAATAAGGAAATACAAAATAATAAACTATTTTTACCTTAAATTAAGTGTTAAATTTGAGAGATTAGTGAAGTTTTTTAGAGCAAAATATAATCCTGAGGAATTACTAGCACCAATTTATAATTTAAAACGTTATAAAATATAATTTTTTGTATATTTGAGTGCTTTTACTATCACATTCTATTCTGTATCAATTTAGTTGTCACTTTTTAAATTTTGTAAAAAATATAATTAATCTATTTGTGAGTTGCAATGATAGTCAAATAAAATATATGAAATTAAAAAGAATTTTATAAAAAGTAAAAAATTAAAAATGACTTAATCCAAATTCAATAATTCAAAACAAATTTTACTTGAGATTGAGTGTCAAATTTGAGATATTAGTGCAGTTTGCTAATGCTGAACCTAAAAATGAGGCACCTTTTGCACCAATTTAATTTTTACTTTTTAAATATTGAAGAAATTATTTGTTAGTTAGAAGGAAAAATGAAGAAAAAATATGAAATACGAATAAGTTAGTAAATAATTTTAGGAAAAGTTTAAAATTAAAAATAGCTTAAATTTTAAAAAAACATAATCAAAATCAAAAAGTAAATAAATTAAATAAAAGGATATTTTTATTTTAATCAATTTTATAATAAAAAAATAACAATCCAAAGTAATTAAGCTGTTTTTACACTAAATCAAGTTTCAGATTTGTGAGATTAGTGCACTTTGATAATGCAAAACCTAAGCCTGAAGCATCAAATGCATCAATTTAACTATAACTTTTAAAATATTGAAGAGAATGTTAGTTAGTTAGAAAGAAAAATTAAGAAAAAATATGAACTAAGAATAACCTCATAAATGACTTAAACAAAAGTTGAAAATGAAAAATTATTTAAATTAAAAAAACAGAATCAGAATCAAAAAATAAATAAAAGGAGTTTTTTTTATTTTAATTTATTTTGCTATTATAAAATATCATAATGGAAAAGAAATAAGTTTTTTACAATAAATTAAGTGTCAAATTTGAGAGATTAGTGCACTTTGCTAATCCAGAGCATAACGAGGAAGCACCTACCCCACCAATTTACCTATAACTTTTTAAATATTGAGATAAAAATAATATCACTATCCAAAAAAATGAAACTTTTTTACCTTAAATCAAGTTTCAAATTTGAGAGATTAGTGCACTTAGCTAATGCAGAACCTAAGCCTTAAGCACCGTTTGCATTAATTGAATTATGACTTTTTAAATATTGAAAAAAATTTTAGTTATTTTGAAAAAATGAAGAAAATATGTTAAATAAGAATAAGCTTGTAAATAATTTAAGCAAAAGTTGAAAATGAAAAACGAATTAAGTTAAAAAAACATAATCAGAATGAAAAGATAAATAAATCAAATAAAAGGATAATTTTTAAAAAATCCATTTTGAATTTAAAAATATTGAAATCCATCCAAAACAAAGAAATTGTTTTCACCCTAAATCAAGTGTTAAATTTTAGAGATTAGTGCAGTTTACTAATCCAGAACCTAAGTCTGAAGCACCGTTTCCACCAATTTAATTATAACTTTTTAATATTGTAGGAAATGTTAGTTAGTTAGAAGGAAAAAAATAAAGAAAAATACAAAATAAGAATAAATTAGTAAATAATTAAAGCAAAAGTTGAAAATGAAATTTAACTTAAATTATAAAATACATAATTAGAATCAAAAAGTAATTAAATAAAAGGAGTATTTTTATTTAATTTAATTTGATATTTAAAAATATCACAACACAAAATAAATAAACTGTTTTTACCGTAAATTAAGTGTCAAATTTGAGATATTAGTGCAATTTGCTATTACAGAAGCTAAGGCTGAGGCAACTCCATCACCCATTTAATTATATCTTTTTAATATTGAAGAAATGATAAATAAGTTTTTTTAAGGAAAAATTAATAAAAAATATATAATAAGTATAAACTGTGGAGGATTTAAGCAAAAGTTGAAAATGAAAAATGACTTTAAAAAGAAAATAAATAAAATAAAAAAATTATTTTTGGTTTAATCCATTTTGATTTTAGAAAATTTCACAATCGAAAACAAATAATGTGTTTTTACTAGATCGAAAGTGTCAAATTTGAGAGATTAATGCAGCTTGCTAATGCAGAGCCTAAGAGTAAGACACCTTCATTGTGAATTTTATTTCCACTTTTTAAATAACAAAGAAAATATGAGTTAACTATAAAAGGAAAGTGAAGAATATGAAATAAGAATATACTAGCAAATAATTTATGCAAAATTTGAAAATGAAAATAAGTTGAAAAAACATAATTATTAATTTGAACGAATAAATAATACTATATATGAGAATATTTCTTTTAAAAAAATCTAATTTAATAATAGTGGTAAATAAATATGACCAATCAAAATAAATTTTAATTTACTAGAGATCAATATGGAGATGAGTATGAGTTTAAAGAGAAGAGTTTAAAAGCTTTTTTAATAGTAAAAATAATTTTAAATAGCAATTAATTGAAAAATAAATACTTACATCTTCTACATTATAAAAATGTTTATTTTATTTTATCATTTATTTTTTTTTTAATCTAATTAGTAACAATTTTATCTAAAATTAATAAATTATAAAAATAGCTAATTAATAATTTACTTTATATAAGAATTAATTTGGATACAAAGAACAAATAAAATTGAGATCAAATATAAATTTAGAAAATTGATGATATAAAAGAGATATTAATATAAATATTTAGAAAATTTTTAATAAAATAGCCATTTTTTGTGAATATTGAACAAAGTTTCTCTTTTTATAAAATAAATTTTTAATAGTCTTTTTATAAATCTAGATATCTAATTAATTTACTTTGATAAATATAATCATAAACTAATTATCAATGTTTAAATTTTATTTTTTAAAATATTAAAAATAAAGATAAATAAATAAATTTATTTTCTATTAGAAATTTCATAGATTCTCTTTAAATTTATTGCTTATTTTTTTTAAATAAATTTATGTTGATTATTTCTTTCTTTTACAAATATAAAATATAAATCTTAGCTTCACAATTTTTATATTATTTGATTTAGTATAATTTAAATATAAATCAGATAAAAATATCGTGGTAAGCTTATGGCTTACAAAAAGATACTTCTTATGTGCTTGATTTTTTGCTTATCACAAATTTATATTTGAAACAACTAATCTTTTAGCTTTAAGATACTTACTTAATATTTTTTGTTTGTATGGTTCGTTAATTTCATTTCCTCTATCAATAAATATTAGAGATAATAAAAAAATAGTAAGAATAAATATTTTAATTGTTTAATCAATAAAATAAAAATAAAAAAGAAAAAATATTTTAATTAAATTTGTTATTTATAAAATAGTATTTCTTTATTTTTTTAATACTTATCTTAAAAGCATAAAATTAATATCATAATAAAAATCAAAAAGTTAACAAAATCAAGTAAAAATATTAATTCATTTTTATGTTAAAAAATATCACAATCCTAAATAAATAAACTCTTTTTACTCTAAATGAAGTGTCAAATTTGAGAGATTAGCGCATTTTGTTGCTAATACAGAACCTAAACCTAAGACGCCTTCATTACCAATTTAATTGTAACTTTTTAAATATTGAAGAAAATATTATTTAGTTAGAAGGAAAAATCAATAAAAAATATTAAATAAGAGTAATCAAACTAATAAATAATTTAAGCAAAGGTTGAAAATTAAAAATGACTTAAATTAAAAAAATATTATAAGAATCAAAAACTAAATAAATCTACTAAAAATTTTGTTTTTTTTTTTTTTATTCATTTTGATATAAAAAAATATCACAATCCAAAACAAATAAGCAGTTTTTACTCTAAATCAAGTTTCAAATTTAATAGATTAGTGAAGTTTGCTAATGCAGAACCTAAGCCTGAGACACCTTCATCATCAATTTAATTTCCACTTTTTAAATATAAAAGAAAATATTTGTTATTTAGCATAAAAAATGAATAAAAAATATGAATTAAGAATAAACTAGCAAATAATTTTAGCAACGGTTTAAATTAAAATGAAAAATGACTTAAATTAAAAAAGATGATGAGAATCAAAGAGTAAATAAATCAAGTAAAAAGTTTATTTTTATTTTAATATATTTAGATACTAAAAAATATCACAATCCTAAACAATTAAGCATATTACCTTAAATAAAGTGCCAAATTTGAGAGATTAGTGCAGCTTGCTAATGCAGAACCTAAGCCTGATATACCATTTGCACCAATTTAATTACCACTTTTTAATTATTGAAGAAGGTCATATTTAGTTAGAAGGATAAGTGAAAAAAAAATGAATTAAGAATAAATAAACGAGTAAATAATATAAGAAAGGTTGAAAATGAAAGAAGACTTAAATTAAAAAAACATAACCAGAATAAAAAGTTAATAAATCAAGTAATAATTTTGTATTTGTTTAATTCCATTTTAATATTAAAAATATCATAATCCAAAAAAAATAAGCTGTTTTTACTCTAAATTAAGTGTCAAATTTAAGAGATTAGTGCAGTTTGCTAATGCAGAACCTAAGCCTGAGGCACCTTTTGCATCAATTTAATTTCCACTTTTTAAATATTGAAAAATTAAATTTAGTTAGAAGGAAAAATGAATTAAAAATAAACTAACAAATAGTTTAACCAAAGGTTGAAAATGAAAAATGACTAAAATTAATCAAAAGGTTAATTAATCAAGTAAAAAGATTATTTTTATTTTTAATTTATTTTAATATTAAAAAATATCACAATCCAAAACAATAAATTTGTTTTTACCTTAATTCAAGTGTCAAATTTGAGAGATGATTACATTTTCCTAAAGCAGAACTTAAACCTGAGAGACCTTCAACACCAATTTAACAGTAACTTTTTAAAAATTGAAGAAAATATTATTTAATTAGAAGGAAAAATTAACAAAAAATAAGAATTAAGAATAATCTAGTAAATAATTTAAGCAAAGGTTGAAAATGGAAAATGTCTTAAATTAAAAAAACATAAAGAGAATCAAAGTAATTAAATCAAGTAAAAAGTTTGTTTTAGTTTACATTCATTTTGATATTAAAAAATATCACTACTCAAAACAATTAAGCTACTTTTACCTTAAATATAGTGTCAAATTTGAGAGATTTGTGCAGTTTACTAGTCCATAACCTAATCCTGAGGCTCCATTTGCACCAATTTAATTGTAACTTTAAATATTGAAGAAAATATGAGTTAGTTATTAGAAAAATGAATAAAAAATATGAATTAAGAATAAACAAACACATTATTTTACTAAAAGTTGAAAATGAAAAATGACTTAAATTAAATAGACATAAAGATAATCAAAAATTAAAAAAAATCAAGTAAAAATTTTGTTTTTCTTTTAATTCATTTTGATATCATAAAATATTACTATTTAAAATAAATAAGATTTTTTTTACCGTAAATGAAGCGCCAACTTTGAGAGATTAGTGTACTTTGCTAAAGCCTAACCTAAATCTGATGTTCCATTTGCACCAATTTAATTTCCACTTTTTAAATATTGAAGAAAATATTATTTAGTTAGAAGGAGAAATAAATAAAAAATTAATTAAGAATAATCTAATAATTAATTTAATCAAAGTTGAAAATTAAAAATGACTTAAGTTAAAAAAAAATAATCAGAATAAAAATGTGAATAAATCAAGTAAAGATTTTGTTTTTGTTTTAATTCATTTTTATGTTATAAAATATCACTATTTAAAAAAATGAGATGTCTTTACTCTAAATCAAGTGTCAAATTTGATAGATTATTGCAGTTTGCTAATGCAGAACCTAAGCCTGAGACACCTTCGTCACCAATTTAATTTCCACTTTTTAATATTGAAGAAAATATTGTTTAATTAGAAGCAAAGATTGAAAATGCAAAATGACTTAAATTAAAAAAAAAATCAAAATCAAATTGTAGATAAATCAAGTAAAAAGTTTGTTTTTCATTTAATTCATTTTTATATAAAAAAATATCACTATCAAAAACCAATAAGTTGATTTTACATTAAATTAAGTTTTAAATTTGTGATATTTGTGAAGTTTGCTAAAGCAAAACCTAAGTCTAAGGCTCCATCTGCACCAATTTCATTCTGACTTTTTAAATAGTGTAGAAAATATTAGTTAATTAGAAGGAAAAATGAATAATAAATATTAATTAAGAATAAACAAGCAAATAATTTAAACAAATATTGGAAATTAAGAACAACTAAAATTAAATAAATCAAATAAAAAGTTTGTCTTTATTTTAATATATTTTAATATTAAAAAATACCAATATCTAAAACAAATAATATGTTTTACCCTAAATCAAGTGTCAAATTTGAGAGATTAGTGCAGTTTGCTAATGCAGAAACTAAGTCTGAAGCACCTTATGCACCAATTTAACTGCAACTTTTTAAACATTGAAGAAATTACTATTAAGTTAGATCGAAAAATAAAGAAAAAATAAGAATTAAGAATAAACTAGTAAATCATTTAAGCAAAATTTGAAAATGAGAAATGACGTAAATTAAAATAACATAATCAGAATTAAAAAAAAAAATAAATCAAGTAAAAATATTATTTTTGTTTTTAATTCATTTTTATATTAAAAAATCCACAACCAAAATCAAATAATATGTTTTACCCTAAATCAAGCGTCAAATTTGAGAGATTAGTGCAGTTTGCTAATGCAGAACCTAAGCCTGAGGCACCATTTGCACCAATTTTATTATGCCTTTTTAAATATTAAAGAAAATATTATTAAGTAGGAAGGAAAGATGAATCAAATACGAATTAAAATCAAATAGCAAATAATTTAAGTAAAGATTGAAAATGAAAAATGACTATAAGAAAAAAACATAAATAGATCAATAAGTAAAAAAAATATAGTAAAAAGTTTTTTATTGTTATAAATCATTTTTGATGTCAAAAAATATAACAATCCAAAATAAATAAATAAATAAATAAATAAATAAATAAGCTGTTTTTACATTAAATAAATTGTCAAATTTGAAAGATTAGTGCAGTTTGCTAATACAGAACCTAAGTATATTATACATTCATCATCAACTTTATTTCCACTTTTTAAATATTGAAGAAAAAATTTGTTAATGACAAGAAAAAAGGATAAATTTAAACTGGTAAATAATTTAAACAAAGGTTGAAAATGAAGAATGACTTAAATTAAAAATATTATCAGAATCTAAAAGTAAATAAATTAATTAAAAAATTTTGTTTATTATATATTAAAAAATATCGCAATCTAAAACAAATAATCTGATTTTACTAGAGATGAAATGTCAAAATTGAGAGATTATTGCAGTTTGCTAAAGCAAAACCTAAACCTGAAGCATCATTTAAAGCAATTTAACTGTAATTTTTTTAATATTGAAGAAAATTTTAGTTATTTAGAAGGGAAAATGAATTAACAATAAAATAGAAAATAATAAAAGAAAAGGCTGAAAATGAAAGTTAAAATAATTTAAGTAAATAAATAATTATATCTGTCATAGTATTTCTTGAAAAAAAAATTTAGCTTGATAACAATGGTAAAATAAAAAATATAAGTTTTTATTAATTAAGTTTACCTGAGATGAAGATGAAGATGAGTATGAGTTTATAGAGAAGAGTTTAAAAACTATTTTAATAGTAAAAATAAAACTAAAGAGTAATTCACTAAAAAATAAATAATTACATCTTCTAAATAGAAAAAATGTTAATTCTATTATTTCATTTTTTTTTATTTATTTTTAATTGAATTTTTATCTATATTTAATAAATTATAAAAATTATTAATTAACTTTTTTTTAATATGAATTAATTTGGGTTGAGAGAACAAATAAAATTGAGACCAAATATATTAATTTAGAAATTTAATGATAAATAAGAGATAAAATATAAATGTTTAGATAATTTTTTAATAAATTCTCTAATCTTCTATATATATCTTGAGCATTTAGTACTTGGATAATAAAATAAAATAATGAATTTAATATAAACTCTACAAATTAATTAGTTAAATTAATGCTTAAACAAATTATTAAAACTGTAAAAACAACTTAATTAAAAATATTATGAAGAATGGATAGCTATTTATAAATTGGATAATTTGTTTGAATATTGTTAGGCTTTAATTTATATTTAGCTAACAAATGAATTAAATATAAATAATTTTTAAGATAATATAGACTTTACAAATATAAAAAAAACAAAAAACAAATTCTTTGAAAGAGTAAAATTAATTAATTACGTAATAAATAAATCAAAAAATTAAGATTTATTAAAAAAATAGATAAACTGATAAAATAAAAGATAAAATGTTTAAATTCTTTTAATATCCTAAAAAAATATTTAAAAACAAATATTACTTAGAAGTTATTAAATAATTATATTATTAACTAATATGCTTATTTAGTTTATGCAGCCTGCAAGTTTCAAACATCAATACATATTTTATTTTTTAAATATTTTTTACAAAACAATATTTATGTTTTGTGATTTGGTTTACAAATAATAATTGATATAATTTATTATAAAATAACTAATTATATATTTTTATTTGATTAATTTTACAAATTTCTCAAAAAGTAAATAAATATCTTAAGATTATTTATTACTAATATTTAATTAAAATTATAAAGTAAAATTAGCAAGAGAATAATTTAAAAAAAATATTTTAATAAATAGTTTTTAGAATGTAAAATTTAAATACAAATTAAATTGAGTTTTGATTTAAAAGCCGGTATGGTGAAATAGTAATTACGATGGTATCACGGACGCTTTTAAATCTTCTATTCTAGGTTCGAATCCTAGTATCGGCGATTTTTTTTTTCAAGTCAGAATTATTATAAAAGTGAAGAGATCGTTTTAATAAATAAATCTCTTAAGATGTTATATATTTATTACTAAAATTTAATTAAAACTATTTCTAAATTATATAGATAAAAATATCAAAAGAATAATTTTAATAAATAATTTTAGAATGTTAAATATAAATGCAAATTAAATTCACTTTGATTTAAAAGCTGGCAGAGTTAAAAATCTTAACTAAAAAATAATAAAAACTGATAAACAAAATATTTAATATTTGATTAATTCAGTTCATAAAATTGTTTGCTTATTTTTTTATCAAAGGAAGAAGTCTGGGTAAGATTTAAAATAAAAAAGTATCAAGAAAATAAATTAATATTTTTTGTTTAATCTGGTCAAGTTGTGAAAGGAATGAGTCTTCAATTTATTGGTAACAAAATATTTTTTTCTGTAACATTAACTAGGTAGAATCATTTAATTGATTAACTAAATATCTGCTTATTGTCAGATTATTCAGTATAAAGAATTGATAATAACCATAAATAAATATGAATGGTATAATATATTTATTAAATAAATATGAATTATTTGATGTTAAAATATTTCAAATTTTTAATATTTAACTTAATAAAAAATGTACAATTTAAAAAAGATTATCTAATTAAAATAAGATTTGTTTAGGATTTTAAATAAATAATAGAAATGGTAATCATAAAATTAAATAAATTTTGAGGAGATGATTTAGAGGTGCCTAAAATTAAGAGGCTAAAATAAACTAATTATTAAGTTTATGATAAGGAGATTTTTAATTAATAGATTACAAAGAAGATTAGATATTAGTTTTTTTGATTAAGATTAAATAAGTTAATTAATTGCTTAATTTGAAAATAAAGGAAAGTAAAAAATAGATTTTTTACAATATAAAGTAAATTAGAATTTTTGGAATATTTAATCACTATCTAAATTTACTTTTTAATGATATTAATTTTAAATATTTGAAATTAAAAAGATCAAGAAGACAGACATAATATATTTTCATATGGACAATTATTAAGCAATTTATTTAGAGGAATGTAGGCGTTATTTCTATATTGAATAATACGAATTTAAAAGTTATGATTAAAGTTCATCTAATAAAAATAATAATCAATCATATGATATATCGAATATTTAGGTAATTGTAAATAGTTATAATTCACGTGAAAAGGCATAGGTTTTAAAAAACCAATTTCACTACAATTAAAATATAAATGACGATAGATCTAATTAATTTTCCTCTTCTTACAAAACCTTTTCTAGTAAAAACATGAATGAGTTTGGATCTTGCATTTAAGGTTCTTTAAAATCGCAATCAAGCAATTAAAGTTAAGAATCTATTAAAAAATGGAATTATTTTCAAGAATAAAAAGGAAATATTAAGGATGAGTTAAGTAAAAAATATTATACTTTACCAGATAATTTGGTTGAAAAAGGAGGTGAATCATATATTTATTATGATGCAAAGAAAGATGTTATAATAAAAATAATATTTACATAAACCTAACATATTGATAAATAAAAGTAAATTTTTGATATTTTAAAAAATGAAAGAAAATTTATTAAGCTAATAGATCATATAAAAATAAATGATAATTTGCATATTTTTATCCATGAAAAATGCTAATAGAATTTGTATTAAGTGCTTTTAAGTTTTGAATTTAAATTTACAAATGAAAAGTTAATAAAGATACTTTTCGATTTAATCTAAGGATTGATCGACTTAAGAAATAAAAGTATTTTGCATTTAGATATAAAGCTTTCTAACATTTTAGTTGATAAAAATGGAAATTATATTTATTGCGATTTTGGAATTTCTGAAATTTATGATCAAAAAAATCAAATCAAAGTAAGAGGTTATACAGAACCTTATGCATCATAGGAATAGAAGAATGAATAAATGCACAATCAAATATGTTTTAAATCCGATGTTTATTCATTAGGAATGACTCTCATTAAAGTTTTAGAAAAATTTAAACAATTAAATCCCTAAAACTAAATTAAAGAATTTATAAAAAATATCGAATATATCATTAATAATAATATGATTTAAGTAGAAATTAAGTCAAGATCTGATTGCCATTAAATTCATTATCTATTCTCTGAGGAATTATTTAAAATAAAAAATAAAATTGATCTCACATTTATTGAGCAGATAAGCTAAGAAATTAATAAATATCTTAATTTATCGTTAAAAGTAAATAACATCCAAAATTATTATTCTAACTTTGTTGAATTAAATTGAATTTATTTAGAATTGAATTTTAATTTATTTCTAAATAAAATAAAAATTATTTAAATTTCAATAAGTATTAATTATTTTACTTAAAAAATTAAAAGTAATCAGAGTTAGTTGATTAACATGATAATCTAAAATAAATGCTAGAAAAAAGGCCTATTGATGTTACCTTTTTTTATTTGAAGTAAAATTTTTATAATAAATAAATAATTTATTTTATTTTCTCATTTTATTTTTAAGCTTTCAAAAAAATAATTAAATTGAATCATAAGAATTCATTGACATTACAAATGAAATAGAAGCAAGAAAAGAAAAGCCTAATTTATTAATCATTTACTTTGAGTAAATTTCAATATTTCAACTCTAAAATGATAAAGTATTTGAAAAATAATTTAATTATATTAGATATTGCTAAGTTTAAAAAAATATTGCAGATAAACTAAAAGAATTCATTTAAATGTTTAAGAAAGTGCAAATATTTTTCAAGTAATTTTTATTCGCATATCTACATTTTTACAGTTTATCTTTGAATGATTCAGCTAAAATGATATAATGTAAAAAGATAATATAAATGTCTAAGAATATCTGTAAGAGTCTGCAAATTAACTTAGCTCTAATTTGAGGTAATTCTTTTAAATCATTTTTAATTAAAATAATCTTTTCAAGCTTTCTTAATTGATATTAGAATCCATCGGTTTTTATTATAACAAAATTTTAAATGATTGTTATCAGTTATTTACAGTCATCTTTAAAATATATAAATGTGAATTTAGAACTAACAAGTTTTACTATGATTTTATTTAAATATTTTTTAATTGTTTCAAATAACTTAACTTTTTTTATAAAAAGCCTAATTAATATTTAAGACAAAGAATCTATTGAAAATATCATTAAAAACTGCCCAAATGTTTCTTAATTGTACCTCTAACTAAGGTAAATATTTTAAACTTTTACTAAAAAATAATTTCTTTATCAATCATAGGAATATTTAATTTTTGTTTTATTAGTAAAAACAATGAATATGAAAACAAAATGAAGATTTTTATAGATTAATTCTATCAAAGTTTAACTCACCTAAATCTAAATCTATTGTAATTTGTTAGTTTTTCTACTTGCTTTTATTATATTGCAAATAGTTTATTTTTCACAATATTTTTTTAATTTAATTGATTTTTAATTTGAATTAGTTTGAATAGAATTGATAATGATAAGGTATAGGAAATAGCAAATTTGTTAAAAAAATGCGAAAATATGACTCAATTGAATTTAAATTTCAAGTATTTTTTATTATGATTTGAATTTTAATATCATTATAAATTTATTAATATTGATTTAAATTATTTTTGTTAAATTTCATTTTTATAATATTATTATAATTCAATAATATTTTTAGTTCTAACTCTTTCACTACAGATGGATTAAGTTACTTAAAAGAAGCTATCATTAACAGCAAAAAACTTACTAAATTAAATTTGAGTTTATCGTAATTGAAAATTATTTATTTTCACAACATACTAAGATTTATAATAAAATTATAAAGTACAAATCTAATTGAAGAGAAAGGGGTAATAGAAATAGGAAATATTTTAGTTAAAAGTAAAAATATCACCTAACTGAATTTAAATTTAAAGTATTTTCTTAAATTTAATTTTCATTTATTAAAATTGATAAAATTTATTTAATTCTAATTCAAATTATTACTCTTAAAATCTATTATTTATTAGCTTTACTTACATTACTAAGAAAGAAGCTACAAAATTAGGAGAAAGTTTAGAAAAATGGGATAATATTTCTAAATTAACACATTTAACATTGAATTTTGAGTAATTTGATTAAATTTTTTATTTTAAATTATTAATAAATATTTAAAGTAATTCATTTTTAATAATTGAATTATTTTAATTAGATTTAACTTCTTATTTTTTTAACAAAAATTCAATTATTAAATATTATTTTAGTTAAAATTAAATGACCGAAGGAGTTAACTCAATTTTAATTGCTTTAAAACTTTGCTAAAGCTTAGTTCAATTCAAACTTAATTTAAGGTCAGTATTTTAATTTTTAAATAAAAAATTTTATTTATTTTACAATTTTGTTTTTGTTTATTTTTATTAATTATCTTTACTTTTATCTATTTAGATTTTGTTAAGTTAGTAATGAAGAAATAGAAAATTTATCTCTAGAAAATTGTTAAGATATGAAATAATTTGAACTAGATATTAGGTAAAATTTTACATCTGTTTGATCTATTTTAATTATTATTTTTTAGAAATAATTATATTAGTGATTATGGATCATATTTCATAGGAAACAATATAAAGAATTTTCAAAAAATTACACATCTGATACTTAATTTAGAGTAATTCTAATAAAACTTTTATTTCTTATAAATTGTATTTAAAGGAACTTATTTTTGTAAATAATAAACTAATTATTTACACAATTATTTTTTATTGGTTTTTTATGAATTGATATAAATTATTACCATTCAACTAAATTTAATATAAATAAAAGTAAATTTTTATCAAACTTTTATTTAACTTTTATCTAATTTACTTTTTTCTATAGTTTTAATTTTATTTTGATCAATTTTATTAAAAGTAATGTTTTTTTTATTTTTAACTCTATTAGAAATAATTATGTTACAAGAGAAGGATAAAAATACATAGTTAATTCTATATAAAACTGTGAAAATATAAAAAAGTTGAGACTATTATTTAAGTAATATTTTTTATTATTGAAATATATTAGCAATTCTGATTTTAAATAAAAATTTAATCTATGAAAAGAACGTTTACTTATGAAGGGAGTTCATTAAACGAATGTAAAAACCAAATGAACCAATGAGTAAGATTTAAATTATTTTAAATTTTTACAATTTATTGTAGAAAATACATGAAATAAATAAATTAAATGCTAGCTTTTAGCTATAGTTTTAATTTTTGTTTATATTGTTAATTACTATTTTTTATTTATTTAATCTTATTATTTATTATAAAATTAGTGATAAATAAATAAATAAGATGGAACTTAAATTTAAAAACTAATTAAATTATTTATAAAATTACAAGTTTAATTTATATTTGCTTATTCATATATTTATGTTGATTTATTTTAAAATTATTTATGATGCTTTATTTATTAAATATAAATACAAAACATTAATTTCTTTATATTTTTTATATTAAAAATTCCCATATTTTATTATATTTTGGTTAGAAATAATCAATATTAAAGAGAAAATTTGTGTCTTAAAATTCAGATATCAATTAAGGTTAATAAATAGATCAATATATTAATTATAAAAAAAAGAAATAGAAAAGTATTTTAAATAAAAAGAAAGATTTGATAAGATATTATTAATTAGAATATCTAAAGTATTAAAGCATCAACAAAATATACTTTTTAATTAAATAAATTTAAATATTCTAGTTTAATCTTAAAAAAAGCAAATTTATAAAAAATGAATGACAATACTCCAAAAGATTATTAAGATTATTAACAATACCTAATTTCTTAGTAAAGTTACTCTAATCAGAGTAAACCGCTTCATGATTAACTTCATAGCTAAGATAGGGTAGTTGAAAATAGAAATATAAGTTCTTTAGATAACAAAAAATAAATTTAAATAAAAGATTTGTCTAACTGTTCATGGATTCATATTCAAAATATTTCAAGTTAAGGAAATAATTCTTAAAATCCAAATTAATTTGATTTTTTGATTAGTTAAATTACTGAAGTAGAAGTTGGAAATAAAAATCCATCTAATTAATCTAATGAAATTTATAATAGCTATTAACTAATAAAAGATTCAGATAAAAAAAAAATATTTTAAGGAAACATCTAATAAATTGCTCAATAGTTATTCAATAAATATTATGAATTAGGCATTTTTATTGAAGAAGGAGGAGAATCATATATCTTCTATGATTAAACTAGTTAAAATATAATAATAAAAATTATTTTCAATAAAGATATCGAATAAATAGCAAATGAAAAGGAAATTTTTTAATTGATGAAAAATCAACGATAAGGAAAACACTTTAACAAATTAATTGAACATATACAAATAAATGATACTTTACATGTTTTTATCATTGAAAAAGTCTAGTAAAGCTTATATTAATATCTTAATAATAAAAAGGCATTTAGAGAAGAAGAATTAATAGTAATAATTTTTAGTCTAATCTAAGGATTAATTGACTTATACAATTAAAGAGTTTTGCATCTGGATATAAAACCTTAAAACATATTGCTTAGTGATAAAGGAAACTGTATTTACTGTGATTTTGGAATTTCTTAGATTTATCATTAAGGTTAAAAGGTACCTATAAAAGGTGTTTCAGAAAAATTTTCCTCATATGAATAGCTAAATCATGAAGAAAGTAGGATAGGTTTTACATCTGATATTTATTCTTTAGGAAAGACTTTATTTCAAGTATTAAAAGTCTTCTAACAATGTAATCCTACATGTTAGATCTAAAGTTTTATAGATTCTATAAAATTCATAATTACAAACTAAATGATTCAAAATGACATTAACATAAGATCTGATTGTTATTCGATCCATTCTCAATTTAGCGATGAATTACATAAAATAAAATAAAGATACATTGATCAATCATTCTTTAGAGAAATAAATAATGAAATTAATTACTATCTTAAATCTTAACTATCAGTAATTAGATAAATAAATAAATAATAAATTATTATTTAATTATTTCTTTCATTATTTTTATCAATAGAAACACCCTTTAAAATTTGTTTCATTTAATTTATCTAAAAATAGAAATTTAAATAAGCAATATCTTTAATTAATAATAATAAAGCAAATCAAGATAACAAATAAATCACAATTCAATAAAACTAAAACTATTGAAGAAATACAGAAATATTGGCCTATCAACATTACATTTTTATACATTAAGTAAATTTTTCTAAATTATTGTTGAAACATCACAAATATTTTTAGAATTAATTGACAATCAATTATTTTAATTTTTAAATTTATTAATATTTTTTTTTTGCTAATATTTTAATTATATTTTTTTATTAATTTTATCAATAAAATATTAAATTAACAGAAAAATTGAGACTGAAGAATTTATTTCAATAGTCTAAGAAATAAAATAAAACTAAGAATAGGAATAAGATCTAGTTATTTTATTAGAGTAAAATTCTAAATAATTAAAATTTAAATAATTAGTTAATCATTTTTTAATTAAATTCAACAATTAAAATATTCATAATATATTAGATAAAACTCAATTTAAGAAAATTTCGTAAATAAGATTGACAAATTTATTTAATCCTACACTGGCCTTCAAATATATTTGAAGTAATTACTTTATATTTATTATTTTAATTATGATAAATTATTCAATTTTAAATTAAAATAATATAAGCAATAATTGTTTAGACTCATAATCTAAGGTTGGATTTAATAATGCTCAAGCCTATCTGCTGGAAAATTTTAATTTGATAAATTCTAAAGTGAGGTAATTGCTTATTTAATTTATGCTTTGCTGATAAAAAAATAAATTGCATATATCTATTCGTTTCAAATAGAAGTTACATTTCTATAATGAATTTCCTGCCTATAAAAAACTTAAATACTTGGCTTTAACTTTAATTTAGTTTTAAATTTTTATTGAAAAAACATAATTATATTTCATTTTTTTAGCTTCAGTATAAAGACTTTTTAAGATCCAGAAAGTTTTATAAATTCCATGAATAATAGAGAGAGAGTTACAGAGCTGTATCTTTAATTTGTGTAATTTATTTATTTTATCACTTATATTTTAAAGCAAGCAGCATAAGATAAATTAGATATTTTTTAAAATATGCTAAATCAAAATGATTTTTTTGTATTTTTGAATTTATTTGTTTTTTTATTTACAAAATTTGATAATTTTTTTAATTATTTAGTGATGACAAACAAAGAGTCTAATAATTGAACATTTTTTTGGAGAAATTCAAAAATATTATTAACTTGAATCTAAATTTATCGTATTCCTTTTCTTTTAATTGCTATTTATTTTTGAGAAATTTATATTTCGTCTAAATCCAAAATTATAAATTTAAAAAATATTTTTATTTTTAATTAGATAGAATGCTATTGGTAATGATGAGGTATAGACTATAGCAAATTTGTTAGAAAAATGTGAAAATATGACTTAATTGAATTTAAATTTCAAGTATTTTTTATTAAGAGTTGAAATTTAATATTGCTTTAAATTTATTAATATTAATTTAAATTATTTTTGTTAAATTTCATTTATAATTTTATTATAATTTAACAATATTTTTAGTTCTAACAATATCACCAAGGAAGGGTTAAGTTTCCTAAAACAAGCTATTATTAACAGCAAAAAACTTACAAAATTAAATTTGAGTTTATTGTAATTGAAAAATATTTATTTTCACAATTTAATAGATTTATAAATAAAATTATAAAGTCTAAATCCCATCACAAACAAAGGGGTACAAGAAATAGGAAATAGTTTAATTGAAAGTAAAAATATCACCTAACTGAATTTAGATTACAGGTACTTTCTTAAATTTTAATTTTTTTATTAAAATTGATAAAATTTAGTCATAAAATTCTAATTCAAATTATTAATATTAAATCTATCATTTATTAGCAGTACTAACATTACTTAAACTGGAGCTGAAAATTTAGGATAAAGTTTAGAAAAATGGGAAAATATTTCTAAATTGACACATTTAACTTTAAACTTAAAGTAATTTATATTTTTCTTTTAATTTTAAGAAATAAACATTTTAAAGTAATTCGTTTTTAATAGTTAAAATTATGTTTAATTTTTTACTCATTCTAAAATTGATTTATTAAATATTTTTAAGCTAAAATAAAATAGGTCCTAGAGGAGTTAACAAAATTTTGATTGCTTTAAAACTTTGCTAAAATATAATTCAATTGAAACTTAATTTAATGTCAGTATTTTAGTTTTTTTAAACAATTTAATTTATTTTTTTTTCTTAACTATTTTTACTATTGTTTTATTTTTTTAATAATTTGAATTTATTTAGAAATTGCAATGTTAGTGGTGAGGTAATAGAAAATTTATCTTTAGAAAATTGTAAAAATATGGAATAATTTGAACTAAATCTTAAGTAAAATTAAGTTTATATTTTATCTATTTTAATTATTCATTTTATAGAAACAATGAAATTAGCAATAAAGGATCAATTCTCATAGGAGAATAAATAAAAAGTTTTTAAAAAATTACACATTTGAATCTTATTTTATCGTAATTCTTAACTTTTCTTTCTTATTAATTTTATTTAAAGCAACCTATTTTAAAGTTTATTTAAATGATTTATAATTCTGTATTTTTCTTTTTTATTGTTTTACTAAATAAACATTTTAATTTTTAAATATTTTAGAAATAATTAAATTGACGAAAAAGGAATAAAATCGATTGCAAATGCCATAGAATAATATCTGAATTTGATTCAACTAAAACTTGTTTTTTTGTAACATTATGAGTTTTATTTTCTTTTTTAGCTAGCTTTCATGAATAGCAAATATAAATTATTTTAAGAATCTAATTCTAAGTTATTAAAATATTTTTATTAACCAATCGTATTGATTAGTCTCAACAAAATAGGGAATCAAGGAGCAAAGTCTATAGCAGTCGCTATTGAAAAATGTTAAACTATTACTTAATTGCATCTAGATTTAGAGTATTTCTTACTTTGGTTTTTGATAAAATGATATTAATTATTATGATTCAACTAAATTAATTTAAATCAATATAAATTATTATCAAACTCTTATTTAATTTTAGTAGAAATTAAATTGATGACAATGGAGCAAAGGATATTGCAGAGGCTTTTAAAAAGAGCAAAAATATTACTGATTTAATCTTAGACTTTAAGTATTATAATATTTTTTTCTTTCTTTTAATACTTCGAATACAATTAAAATAATTCAAGACATCAAATTTTGATTTTGTCTAATTTACTTTTTTTTTAATTTAAATTTTTTTTTAATCAATTTTATTATGAACAATATTTTTTTATTTAATTTATTAGCAAGAATTAAATTAAAGAAGAAGGAACAAAACAAATTGTAAATTCTTTTTAAAACTGTCAAAAGATTAATATGTTGAAACTTTAATTTGAGTAATATTTTATTTTATATTATTGATATATTTTAGCTTTTCTTTTTTTAAATAAAAATTTAATCTTAAAAAGCACATTTAAATATGAAGGGAGTTCTTTAAATGAATGCCAAAATCAAATGAATCAATCAGTAAGTTTTAAATTATTTTAAAATTAATCTAAATTATTCCATAAAAATAAATTAAATGAATAAATTTATTTTTTGTTTTTAGTTATAATTGTTTATTATGTTAATTAATATATTTTATTATTTAATCATAAAAGTTCTAATAAAAAAAATTAGTGATAAATTAATAAATAAGAAGGAAATGAAAATTATAAATAAATTAATAATTTCTAATATTTAAATTTAATTTATATTTGCTATTTCATATATTTATTTTTGAATTATTATAAAAAATTTATGATACATTATCTTTAAACCGAAATGAAATTTATAATGCATTTTTCTTTTAGTTACTTAAATTAATTCAAATTTTAGATTAAAATCATAGTCTATTTTCTGTCCATGTATTTGCTTAAATAACATACAAGTTAAAGAAAAATTAATATATGTATTCATATAGCTAAATGAAGCATTTTTTTTAACAGCCTGTATGTTATTCTGCATTTAATTATTTACATTAAAATATGTAAATTAAATTAAGTTCATATAATTGATTAATTTTAATTATTTTATAGTTTTAATATTTAATTTATTTTTGTATTATTTTAACTAAAACTATTTAATTTTAAAACAATAAAAAAAATTATTATTTAAAAATAATTTATATATAGAAATATAGAGAGATCAACCCGTAGGTTTTTGTACTAAAGTGAATACATAATTAGAAATTATTGTGTTTTTGTAATTTTTTTTTAAATTTATTTGAATAATAGATTACCTATAACATTATTTAGAGATATAAAAATTTATTTGTAATTTTCTTTAATTATTTTTTGTTACTTTTAGATATTCTAATTAATAATCTATATCATTACTGATAACCTTACACTATGTTATTAAAAAAGTGAGTAACAAATACGCTTGTTTCTTAACTGTGCATTAAAGATAATATTTCAATAAATTCTGAATTATATTCTTAGAAAATTTCTTTATCAAGGAGATTAAAATAGCAACTTGAAATAAAAAAGAGTAATCCGATAAAACCAATGTAATTTTGTTTGAATATTTATTTTGTCATTTCGAGAGATTCCAATAAATATTCTAAGGCCCTTTTGTTATCACCAAGATTTACATAACAATTACCAACATTATTCAGAGATGAA
>JH720175.1:32161-46260 GCA_000231845.2 Tetrahymena malaccensis 436 | reverse complement strand
TGCCAACATTATTCAGAGATGTAGCAATATGAGGGTGATTTTCTTTGAATATTTATTTTCTCATTTGGAGAGATTCCAATAAATATTCTAATGCTTTTTTGTTATCACCAAGATTTTTATAGCAACTGCCAACATTATTCAGAGAATTTGCAATATAAGGGTGATTTTCTTTGAATATTTATTGAAACATTTCAAGAGATTCCAGTAAATATTCTAAGGCATTTTTGTTATCACCAAGATTTAGATAGAAATAGCCAACATTATTTAGAGATGCAACAATTTCAGGGTGGTTTTCTTTGAATATTAACTTTTTCAGTTAGAGAGAGTTCAAAGCATATTCTAAAGCCATATTGTTATCACAAAGAAGGCTATAACAAATACTAATATAATTTAAAGATTATGCAATATCAATGTGGTTTTACTTGAATATTTATTTTCTTATTTGGACAGATTCCAAAAAATTATCTAATGCTTTTTTGTTATCTCCAATAATCAAATACTAAATACCAACATCATACATTTATGAAGCAATGCTTTATTAAATTTAATGAGTATCCATTTATATATTTTATTAAATAAATTATTTCCAACAATCTAAAATATTTTATTCATAAGTAAGAGAGATATTTAAAAAGTAGGAAAAATCTTTATTAATATCATAAGGTTTTGAGTTTAAAATTTATTTGATTTATATTATATATTTATTTAAGAATTCTGTTGATTCACTTTATTCTAAAATAAATTAAAAAAATTCACTCCTCAATTCAAGACAATTAAATCTGCTCTTTAATTAATATTAGATCATTTTTTGTTCAACTATTTTCATCAACTCATTAGTTATATTTTAACAGTTTTATTTCTAAATTTTTTAAAAAATATTCAAAATAATTTCAAAAGTCTTTCCTAAAGAATAAACATCACTTAAATAATCAATATTTGGATCATACTATTCTTATTCAGGAGAAGCATAATATTGAGTAAATCCTTTAACTTAAACTTCGTAATTACTTTTTTTAAGCTATGATAAACCAAAATCCGTATAAACGTATTAACCATAATTAGTAATAAGAATATTTGAAAGTTTAATATCAAGATGTAAAATATTGTAAATCCTAAATTGTATCAAGCCATCTAATAAACTAAAAATCATTTAAAGGAGCTTATTTAATGGAAATTCTTAATTTTACTAAAGCTAATCTAGCTCATCTTTCAGACTAAATTTGCATTTTTCTAAAACTAAGGTATGAATATTGTCTTTAATTTATATATGGTCAATAAATTTGATGACATTAACATGAGAGTCAAACACTTTCATAATTTATATTTCATTTTAAATTTATTCTTAATCACAGTCAAGCAAAATTTTAAAAACAAAATCTTATTTCTCTTTAATATCTTTAATAGATTACCTATATCCTTAGAATACAAATCCTTCACCTCCTTTATTTAGATATTCACAAATATAGTAGTTTTTCTTTTTTAATTTGTCAAAAATTAAATTTTTTGATTCCTAAAAAATTTTATTTTCACATTCTTATTTATTTTAGCAATTTTAACAATCACCACATTATTTTTAGTTGATAACTTTTTTTTCGTTAATTTTTTCGAAATAATCTTAACTCCATTCAATTTTGATATTTCTGACTTTTTCATAATTATTGTAAATTAATAGAAAGACATCTTTTGATAAGATTAAAACATGAGTAAAGCCATTAATTATAAAATGATTGATTTCTTCATTAAATTACTTGACTAAGTTATATTTTGATAATTCTGAATCTTTTGGATTATATAAAATAACAAAAATATAATCAATATATTTTTATATATTTTCTTCTTAATACCCAATGAAGATATCTTCTTATTAATTAGCAATAAAACAGTTACACAAAAAATAATTTTTAGATTCCAATATTTAAATGATGACTTCTTATAATAGTTTGAAGGTATTACTTACTTTGCTGTTATTTAAAGCGTTAAATGTTTCTAATTCCCACTTCCTATAATAATTATAATACAAGCTTATTTTCTCTTAATTTTAATATGGCTTTTCTATGATCTAATAGTCTTTGAATTAGTATTCATTAACTTAATCAATGTTGCTTATTAATTTAAAATTTTCTTCTTTTGAAAGATTTTGTATTTTTTATGAAATATTTTGACGAGAGTAAATTTGCTGCTATTAATCAGTATTTTGCTAATCAATTTAATTATTTTCTTAAAAGTTGAAAATAATTTTTTAAACATAATTCAAATACTACTGTATAAATTCTTCTTAATTTAATTAGAATATGATTCCGTTAACTTTATTGTTTGAATACTCACAATAGAAATATTCTTTATTTTAAAGAAAGCCTAAAATTAAAGGTTTTATGTTTTTGAAGCAAGTTTTGTCTTGGCAGATTTCCTGATTTGTGCAACTTTTACATTCTTAGCAATTTGATGAATTTATTTCTTAAAATTTTCGAATTTATTAGAAATTTGTTTTGAACTATGCTAGCTATTCAAAATTATTTTAAATAGAAAGAAATTCATTTTTTTTTAATATAAAAATAGCAATATTTTCTTATTCTAATTTATAATACTCATAATCAAATCCTAGAGTTTAAAGAATTAATTTCTATGAATCTATATCTGATTAAACCGAGTTGTACGTGATTTTGAAAATACACTCATCAAAATTATAATGTTCATCTTAAAAAAATCCAAGAATGAAGTCTTAAATTTAATTTGAAATAAGAATTTTGCATAGATAATATTATTTTTTTTGCAGGCTTTCAAAAATTTTAGATTTTTAAGATTTAAAATTCTCACTTTAAACTGAATTACCTTCAACCTTTTCAAAAGTTTATTGGCTCCATTATTTTTTAACTTCACATCCTATCTACTGTAATTATTCTAACTTTTCAAATTCACTGAATTTATAATCCATAATTACTTTAAACATAGTATCTAATTAAGAAGAAAAACTTTTAGTTAGATTGTTTTACTCGTTAGTTTTTGACCGTTTTTTATACTCAATACTTTAAAATTCATTTTAGATAGTAGGAGCATCTTATTGAGTAGAATTATTTCTATCTTGCTAAATTTAAGCATCCTTATCAGAAATATTTTGTGTTTTCAAATTACTTTTTTGAATTTGATATGATGATGGTTTAGTTTTATTTTCATCATAAATTTATTTAACATGGTCTTTAATTAAATTTACATTCTCCCCAATATTTTTTTATTCATGAGCACTTTTTTAATTAGAAGCTTTCTCTTAATTTAAAGAGTTCTCTTTATTATGTTTTTGTACGTCTTTTAATAAGTTTTCATTAGTTTTTTCTTCAAATTGTAATTCTATGATTTAAGAACTATTTATTTGGATATTAGAAATATTCTATTTAGTAGTTTGCTTTTATTCTATTTAAACTTCTATTTTACTTAGATCATTATTTGAAAAATTTTTATCATACATATATTCTTTTCTATCTATATTTTCTAACTGTTAAATATTTTCTTAAACATTAGTGTATTTTTAACTTAGAGATACTTTGTTATTGTCTTATTATTAATCGTTTTGTTAGATAGTATAAGCTTTTTCATTTTTGAGTTAAAGGTTATTTACTTGATAATTAGAACTCATCTCTTAGATATTTTCTTGTTCATTTATGTAACCTTCTTTTTTGTTACTATTGTTTTGTGAACAGTTATTTTCTCCATGAATACTTTCTTATTGATAAATATTTACTTAATCAGTGATTTTCTCATATTATAGAGATTGCTCCTTTTCATGTTGCTACTCATTTTTTTATTCTTTTATTAAAGAATTTTCTTAAAGTTTTAAGAGTTATTGACATTTTATTTAGTTATTAGGAATAACCTCTTTGTTAGTTTGCTTTTATTGTACTTAACCTTCTTAGCTCAAAAAGCTATTCTATGAACTATTATTGCCTATACAAAAGGTTTTTTGATTTTATTGTTATACAATTTAATTGCTTGACTTTTTAGATGATATGTGTTAAATAAAGTTATTATTATCTTAATCCTCGTAAGATATTATTGCATGTTAATTTTCACTTTAATTGATAATTTAACACATAGCATTTTAAAATATCCTAGTTTAGTGCAAATTTCTTCTTCTGTTTATTTAGCTTCTCACTCTTTTTTAGAGAGTTTATTCAGAGATAACTGATATATTAGTATCCATAAATCCATTAGAATTTTAAGAAAAACCTTCTTTGTTTTAGAATTATTTAGGATATGATACTTAATTGCTAAGTTAGTTTTCATTCAATAAATTTTTAGTTGGCTCTATACTGTCTAAGCCTTGAGATAAAATATTTTATTTCTCCATTTCTTTACACTTGTTTAATTACTTTTTTTTTTCTTACTTTTTTTAATTTTTTCTGTTCAAATTTTAGAAATTATTATTATTAAATTGTTAAGTATTAATAAAATAAAAATAGGATAAATTGTGAATAATAAAATTGGAGATCTTTTTAATGTCGCTTAATTATTAATATTTATATATAAATAAATAATAAATAAAATTACAGTTTTATTAATAAAAAAGGATACTTTTTAAAAAAATTATTATAATTTTTGAATTTATTTATCAAATATATTAAAAAACATGTAAAAATAAAAAACACACCTGATTCCGGATTTGTGGTTTATAATAAATGATTTCAAAGTTAAACTTTTGAAGTAAAAAAGCGATTGATATAGAAAATATAACTTTTAATAAATAACAAGTGATTATTTTATTTTAATGTAATAATTTATTATTTTTCTTAATACTAAAATAAAATATATAAATTTGATTAATTCAATTGTTGTTAGTTAATTAAAAACAGTGAGAGTATCTGTCTTTTCAAAAAATTTATATAAATATTAATATTTATAAATTTAATAAATATTTTTTAACTTAAAATTTAGATTGAAATCATAGTCTAATTCTTTGTTAATCTATTTATTTAAATAATATACCAATAAAGAAAAATGAAAATTTTAGAAATACCTGATTTAAGAAAATAAATTATTATTTTTTGTTTCAATATATTTTTTTTATTGAAATTTCAATAAAAAATTTGATATTTAATATTATTTTAATTAGTAAATTTTCTGCTTTTTATTAAAAAATAAAATAGAAATCAATATAAAAATAAATCTTGAGTAAATTATTTAGTTAAATTTACTTTTCTGTAGTAAAGCTAATGGACTAATAATATCTATAAATAAAAAACTTAATAAAAAAAACTATAAATTAATAATTTAATGTAAATATAATGAGAAAATTAAATCAGTGTTTTTTCAATTACTAAATTAATTAATATTTTTTAATGTCTTGAACTTTATTAATAATAATGTGCTTCATATGTTTTTACATTATTTCTTTACTTTTTACTTAATTTAAAAGACTATTTAATCAAAAAGATACTAAATAAATTAGATAAAAATGATTTAATTAAAAATATACAAAACAAAAGCCAAAATAAATTCATATCCCTCATATATATGGAGTTAATTAATAAAAAAATATTTTTATTGTTAAATTTATTTTAAATTATTTAATTAAGTAAATGATCTATCTTTAGATTTTTTATTGAAAGAATTAAATTAATGAAGCAAGTTCTTAGTTAATAAATTCTACTTTATAATTATTTTAAATTTTATTTTTATTTTTTAAAAGTTTTAATATTGATTTGTATCAAAATTTATAGTATTTCTTTATCTTTTTAAATAATAAAATCGTTGACTGAACTGAGTCCAATTTAGAATGAAATTTTTTATTTTAAAGAAACTGATAAAAATTAATAACAAAATCTTTTAAAATTTGACAATCTTTTATTTATTTTAAAAAAATATTCTCATTTTTTATTAGATTGAATGTTATTGATGATAATTGATAATACTTATGTATAAATTATAACAAAATTGTTTAAAAAATTCTAAAATATTTCTTCTTTTTTTATAACAAAAACATTTTTATAAATTAAATAAAAAAAATGTAGAATATAGTAAAGATTAAATATAAAGAAATAAATAAAGTATATATAGTGTTTAAATTTTATTTTGATATTCAATTAACTGTTTTTATGTCTATAAAAAAATTTATTTTAATATTTAATTAAATGTTTGTATTTTTGTTGTAAAAATTATAATATAAAATTAAATTTATAAAATAAAATCTTATTTTTTTAATAATTAATTAAAAATATTTAAACAAAATAGGAAAAATAATGTGTGAAATTAAAAATATAGGTTTAAATAACTACTATCAATATAAGTAAATATTTATCAATATGTAATAAGAAATCAATTATATGAAAATTCACAGATGAATAAAGGTTGTATTTATTATCAAATCAATATTATGAAAGATAGTTATATTTAACCAATCTTTTCATCTTTCTAACTCCTCTTAAGAAAGTGTTATCATCAATGTCAAAATCGTTTTCACTAAATTATTAATGAAAATAAAGATCAGAATCAACTAAAAACAAAATTTAAATAAATAAATTTATTTTATTTACCCTAAAATCAAATCCAAATGTTATAAGTTATGGCATTAAGCCAGGGCTTAAGCCAAATTAGCAACACCAATAT
Organism: Tetrahymena malaccensis 436; assembly: GCA_000231845.2. NCBI lineage: Eukaryota > Ciliophora > Oligohymenophorea > Hymenostomatida > Tetrahymenidae > Tetrahymena > Tetrahymena malaccensis. The sequence continues at coordinate 39,666 of JH720175.1, read as the reverse complement.
TACCGAATGAATTGCTCCTTTTAATAAAATAAAGATTAATTTTATTAATTAAATGGATTTTTACTCCAAATGTAGTGTCAAATTATGGAGATTTTGACATTTTTTTAAAGCTAAAGCCAACTAATTCAAACCCTTATCGCCAATTTCATTTTCACTTTTACAAATTTATGTTAAAAATATATAAATAAAATTAAAAAGAAAAATAAAATGAATTTACTATAGAATTAAGTTTAAATTTTAAAGATTACTCAATTTAGCTAAAGCATCAGCGATTTCAATAGTAAATTTATCTTTTGTATTACATTTCCTTTTTTTTATTTAAATATTTAAGCAAATATATTTTATTAGCTAAATTAAAATAGAAAAATTATAATTTTAATCAATAATAATAAAAAAATCAAATAAAAGTAATTCATTTTTATTTTTTTAATCATTTTCAAAGTAAATTTCTTTTTACATAATCGATATTTTCAGGCTCAAGAGATTGACACATTTAACTAAAGTTTAGATAAATTTTGAAACGTTATAACCTTTTATGTAAGTTTCCCTTAAAATTTTAATTAGTTTATTGATATATTTGAACATAATAAGAAAAAAATATATGTCTTATATTTAATTATTTATTAAAATAAAACAAAATATTTTTATTTAGTATTGAAAATATTTACTCAAGATCAATTTCTAAATTTTATAGGCTAACACATTAAGCTATGCTATTGCCTAAATCAGTTAAAGCTTTTCCACTTCTTAAATTCAAATACCTAAGATATAAAATATTAAGTCTTTAATTAAATGATAAATGAATGAATAAATTATTAATTTGCTTTAGGTGCTCAGCGAACTACAAATAATAATTTAAAATTAATAAAAAAGTAAATTAATTGCCTTAAAATAAAGGTAGAAAATAAATATTATAAATTCTTTTTATCATAAAAAATATAAGCAATCTAATTTTATATTTGCTACTCGTAATTAGATCTATTAAAAATTGAATTGGTTTTATTTAAAAATTTCAATTTTCTTCATGCTTATTCACCCATACTAAAAAACTCCAAAAAGTTTATTTACTTTAAGTTTAGATTCAAAGATGTGAGGTGACTGAATTTAATTAATGCAGAGCTCAAACTTGATATTGAATTACCTTCATTAAGATTATTGCAGCTTTTATATATTTAATAATTATTAGCGTAAAGCTTAAATATTTAAAAAAGTTTTAAAAATATTTATTTTTCAAACTAATTTAATCTAAAAATAGAAATAAGTGTTTTCATAAATTATAAAATTGTAATTACCTAAGATCAAGGTCTAATTATTTGAGATTAGTCAATTTCTATAAGAATATACTAAAACTAGAGGCAACTTGATCTTCCATCATAATGAAGCTTAATTATATTAAAAATTTATATATTAAATTAAATCCATGAAAAAAATATTTAAAGAAATAAAAATCTAAAACAAAATTTTATTTAAAAACAAAATTATCAAATGAAAATATAAAAATTATTTTTAATTTATTTTAGATTTTTAAAACAAAATTAATTTTTGAAAAAAAAATAAACAAATTGCTAAAAGATTTATAAAAATAATTACGAAAGTGAAAGAGTAAAGTTTTCAAGATTGGTAGCACATTTAGCTAATTAAGAGAATAAAAAATTAACTCCATCGCTTCCAATTTTATTTTAGCTTTTTTAAATAAGAAATTAAAATAAGCTACTTCAATCTTAAATGATAAGCAGGAAGTATTAAATCAAATGGTTTAATTAGATATCTGAATGATGTATTTTTAATAGATTACTCAAGTCTTAAAACTAAGGTTTAAAGATCTTTTTTATTGTCAAGAGCATAGGCTATTTTATATGCATTTCTATTACTAAGTCTCCTATTTATATTAAAAAAATACTTTCCTTTAATTTGTAAGATAATTATTTATTTTGTATTTACATCATTAAATAAATTAATTAGTATAATACATATAATTTACCTAAGATCGAGAATTAAAGTAGAAAGCAAAGTGCATTTTGCTAAAGCTTATCCTAAACTAGAATATACTATGTCATCAAATTCGTTAAGTCTTTAGTATAAATTAAACAAAATCAGATAAAATCAATATAAAAAAGGTCTAATTCTTCTCATTATATCTACCATAATTCCTCTTTATTTTTCTTTATTAAATTTAATCAGAGTCTCATAAATAAATTAAATAATTTTAAATTGATATTCTAATATTGACAAACTTATTTAGTGTTCTGATTAAGGAATTACGGTATTTTAGCTTTTTTAAGAAGATTAGTTTATTTACCTTAAATCTAAGGCTAAGTATGAGAGATTAGGACATTAGGCTAGATCAGATCCTAAAATAGATAAGCTTTAATCATTTAATCTATTCATTCTATTTTAAAATAATACTAAGTTAGTATTTTTAATTTAAAACAAATTAATTTTTATAACAATTAAATTAAATTTAGATTGCTTAAAGTTTCAAAATATAATTTATTTCTATTTAACTACAGACTTTAATTATTATAGACTTTAAAAGCAGAAGATTGACTCAAAATATTTGTTCATTATTAGATAAAACTTATAATAATAAAACAGTATTTTCAGCCAAAGGGTTATGTGAAATAAAATTCTAGATCACATTGCATAAATAAATAATAAAAATTTATCTTTTTTACTAGAGGTCAAGTTTCAGGCTTTAAAGTTTTTCACATTTAAGTAGAGAAGATGATAAAAGTGGAATGTGTTTATCCTGAATACTATTTGCACTATTATTATGATTTATATATAAAAACATATTTATTAATAAAATCTAAATGAAATTTAAAAACTATTTCTACTTTTTTTGTTTCTAATTAGCATAAATTTTGATAAAATAATTAAATAAATATTTTTACCTCAAATTAAGATCCAAAACCTAGAGATTCTTAAAGCTTAGTAAAGCTAAGCTAATTGAATGCAAACTTGTTATTTCGCATAAGCTAATATTTAAATAAATAAAAAATAAATTTATAAATTTGAGGCAAACTTTGAAATATTTGTTAGATATTTGTTAAATTAGACATTTTTATCATCTAAAAAAAATTAGAATATTTTTCATGACATATAAGAAAGATCTTACCTAAAGTCAAGTTTTAGATTTCTAACATTTAAGCATTTTATTCTAAATTTAGGATCGCCTAATTTAAACACACTCTATTTTTTTGACCTTTTATCATTTATTAAAGAATGTTTGTTTATTTTAAATTTGATAAACGTATGAAAAATTGATTTTTCTATCTTAATTGCAATTAAAACTGGCTCACAAAGACTAAATTAAAAATGGTTATTAATTAAATAATTAATGTCCTTGATTAGAAGTTGATTTTTGTTTACTTTTTGATATTTTTTTCATCTGCTGTAAAGTAACTTCTTAGAAACTTTAAATATAAAATAATGTAAATGTTAAAGATAATTAATAATTAGAAAAATAGACTTTATTTAGCTCGCTGTATTACTAGTAATATTGCTATAACATTTTTTTACTTATTTATTTATTTTCTTTTTTTAGATATTTTTATTAAATATTTTTGATTATTAAGACAATCTTTTTTTATTTAAATTAAAAGTGAATGCTGTCTATTTATTAATTCTGATAAGTTGGCGCCAATTTCTATTCATTTTTTATAATTGAAAATCAAGCTTATTTAAAAAATTTCTTTACATTTAAAAAATGAATATATATGAAAATATGCAAATAAGAAAACTTTTTAGAGCTAAAATTTCAACTCTTAAAGCAAGGGAAAATATTAATTTGATTAAAAATAATTATTGATTAAATTTTCCTTCATAACACGAATTAAATTATTTAGTTATATATTATAATAATTATTTAGGCAAGTTATTTAATTTATTCTACACATTTCTCAAAAATCAAATAAATCTCTTAAGTTGTTAAATATTTACTATTAAAATTTAATTAAAAATATTTCTAAATCTAAATCCTTTTTTAAGATAAAAAAAATGTTAATAGAATAATTTTAAAAATCTTTTTTAATAAATAAATATTAGAAAGTAAAATATAAATGCAAATTAAATTATATTTTGATTTAAAAGCCGGTATGGTGAAATAGTAATTACGATGGTATCACAGATGCTTTTAAATCCTCTATTCTAGGTTCGAATCCTAGTGTCGGCGAATTTTTTTATATCAATTATGATAAAAATATAGAATCAGTTTAATTTATTTTTATGCAAAAATATTGAAAGAGCAATATATCTCTCTATTCATTTCAATTATTAAAAAATAAAATAAGCTTAATTTTATGCGGATTAAATAATTTTATAAATCTTTAAAAGTATTTAACATCTTCAATACCACATTTTTATGGTATTTTATCAATTTGGCAATTATTTGTTATTAAAAATATTGATTTACTAAAAAATATTTAAATCAGATATTTATTTATATAAAGAAATGTAATTATTGTTCTTTAAACTCAAATCATGATAAAATGTTCAACAAAATTATATATTTTGTTAAATTATTTAATAAAAAACACACCAATTAATCTATTTCTTTGCAGCCTCTATTTAATAGAATTTGATTAAAATCTTTTATGAAAAATTTTTAAATATTTAAAAAATAAAATTAAGTTATCAATCATATTATTTTATCTACTAAAGTTTTAAGTTTATTTTTATAATTAAAAATATCTAGATTAATATCTAAATCTTAAATTTTGCTTTTGTAATAGTTAAATAAACTTTTTGGTCAATATCATGTTTTTACTCTAAATCAAATATAATAAGAAAAATGAGCTCTAGTAACATCATGATTTTATATATTCATATTTTCAATTTTATAAATTCTTTTGTTTTTTGCAAGCAAATTTATTTATTTGATATGTAAATACATACATAAATTACTTAAAAACATGAAGAAAATTTGATAAAAATAAAAAATGTCTTTAAAAATACAGTGATGATTGAGGAACTTTTTATTCGAATTTTAGAATATTCTCAAAGTTTTTATGAGCTAATTTTTAAATTAGAAATCTTCATTTTAATAATAAAATTAAAAGTTATTTAGCATGTAGATTTAAATTTATAATCAATATTTAACTTAATAAATTTAAATTAAAAAAATATTTTAAACAAATAAATAATCTTCATTTAGAAAATTATTAAAGTTTAAATACAAACAAATAATTATGCAAACTAACAATAACAATATTAACTTATAATTTGTTTCTTATAGGTAAGGCTGAGTCGCTCATGTATGATAACTGAATCTATTCTTCATCACTTTTCAAGATAAAATAAATTATTGATTGTTTATTATAAATTTAAATAATAGTAAAATTATTTACTAATTATTAATAATACAATTTTTTTTAAATTAAAAATCTAATTATTACTTTTTTCTGTTGTTTAAAATAACTTTATTTTCTTGTTTTAAGATTAACTTTTAATTACTTTGCACTAATTTTAGCAAAAAGTAATATAGAATTACTATTATCTGTATTAATTCATTCAATTACAGACTTTTTTAAAAATATTTTTAAAAAAATTATTTTTAATTATTATTTAAAAACTTACATCCTGTTTTCCATATTATTTTTTTATTAATTATTTATATTTTCTTCAAATGAATTACACACTTTTTATAATTAATTTGTTAATTTTTAGGCTGGAAGTAAAAATATTTATTTTACTTTCTATGTTTGAGTTCATTATATCATCGTATTTTGATCAGAATTTAAAATAATTTACGCACTAATATTTAAAATTATTACATTTTGATCAAATAAACATTTATCTATTAATTAATTAATTACTCCCTATTTAAATATAATTTAGTTTCTTATTGATCCCTTAATTTATTCAATTTTACATGCTTTTTAATGATAAAATTTATCTCCATTTTTAATATTCAAAATCCATTATAATATTACACTCTTTTTTAAATAAATAAAGAATTGTCTTTGAATGTTAATAATAAAAGCTAATCTTATTACGCACTATTTACAAAATTAATATTATTTTATATTAATCATTAAATATCAATATTACAGTCTGTTTTTTAGGAATTTTTTAAAAATATTTTTTTTCAAATGCTAATTCAATCTTACTTGCTAATTTTTTAAATGAAATTGACAAGATTTTCAAATAATTTTTTTTTATTACTCCCTATTTTTATAACAAAATTATTTTAAAATAATGTGTGAATTTATCAATCTGTAATCTACAATCTAATTAATAAAATTTTAAGCATGCTCATTTCAAAAATAATTTAGCTATTTATTACTTCCTATTATATTTGTAATTGAAAATTCAACAAATATTTATATCAAACCTAAGTAATTATTCTTACTTTCTATTTATTCATAATAAATTATTTTAAAGTTGTATTTAAAATCTCTCTAATATAATTTTTTACGCACTAATTTAAAAAAATAAGTTAATTATTTATCTGTATTTAAAATATTACTTTCTATTTTAATATAATATTCTTTTCGCCTATCTATCTTCAATTATAATATTATATATTACACACTAATTTTAAATTAAATTGCTTTTAATTTTTTTATTACTTAATAATTTCATTTTTACAAACTATTATTCATTTTGATATTAACTGATGACACTTTTATCTAAATTATTATTTACGCTCTTTTTTTGAAGAATAAAGTTATTTATTTCAGAATTTTCTTATCAAAAATAATTCAAAATATTTATTACTTCCTAATTTTTTTTTTAAGGAAAAAGTTATTTATTTATTTCAGCATCTTCTTATCAAAAATATTTCAAAATATTTATTACTTTCTATTTTTAAGAATAAATTTATTTATTTATTTCAGCATCTTCTCATCAAAAATAATTCAAAATATTTATTACATACTATTTTTAAGAATTAAGTTATTTATTTATTTCAACATCTTCTTATCAAAAATAATTCAAAATATTTATTACGAACTAATGTATTTTTAAGAATAAACTTATTTATTTATTTCAGCATCTTCTTATTAAAAATAATTCCATATTTATTACTTGCTAATATATTTTTAAGAATAAAGTTATTTATTTATTTCAGTATCTTCTTATCAAAAATAATTCAAAATATTTATTACTTCCTAATATATTTTTAAGAATAAATTATTTATTTATTTCAGCATCTTCTTATCAAAAATAATTCAAAATATTTATTACTTCCTGATATATTTTTAAGAATAAATTATTTATTTATGACAGCATCTTCTTATAAAAAATAATTCAAAATATTTATTACGGACTAATAATATATTTTTAAGAATAAAATTATTTATTTATTTCAGCATCTTCTTATCAAAAATAATTCAAAATATTTATTACTTTCTATTTTTAAGAATAAAGTTATTTATTTATTTCATCTTCTTCTAATCAAAAATAATTCAAAATATTTATTACGATCTATTTTTAAGAATTAAGTTATTTATTTATTTGAGCATCTTCTTATCAAAATTATTCAAAATATTTATTACTGGCTA
>JH720175.1:4581-20908 GCA_000231845.2 Tetrahymena malaccensis 436 | reverse complement strand
AAAAAAAAACATAATCAAAATCAAAAAATAAATAGATTAAATAAAAGAATTTTTTTTTATTTTAATCAATTTTGGTATTAAAAAATATCATATTCCAAACAAATAAGCTATTTTTACTCTAAATCAAGTTTTAAATTTGTGAGATTAATGCATTTTTCTAATGCTGAACCTAAGCCTGAGGCACCTTTTGTACCAATTTCATTCCTTCTTTTTAAATATTGAAGAAAATATTAGTTAGTTAGAAGGAAAAAATATGAAATAAAGAATAAACTATCAAATAATTTAAGCTAAAGATGAAATTGAAAAACGATTTAAATGAAAAAAAAATACCCAGAATCAAAAAGTAAATAAATCAAATAAAAGGAATATTTTTATTTTAAACAGTTTTGGTATTATAGCTAAAAAACATTTAAACATTTAATAATTAATTATAATTTGCGAAGTATCAAAATACTTTGCTATTAATTAAATTTTTCGATAATAATTTTAAATTTAAATATTGAAATTTTCAAAGCCTTTGAAAAATTTGCTCATATCAAAATGACTAGAATTTTAAATAGAGTTTGGCTATAAAAAAATATCACGATCAAAAACAAATAAGCCATTTTTACCTTAATTTAAGTGTCAAATTAGAGAGATTAGTGCAGTTTGCTAATGCAGAACCTAAATCTGAGACACCTTTTGCACCAATTTTATTGCGCCTTTTTTATTTTTGAAGAAAATTTAACTTGTTAGAAAGAAGCAAGAAGAAAATATATGAAATAAGAATAAACTAGTAAATAATTTAAGTGAAAGTTGAAAATAAAAAATGATTTTAATGAAAAAAAAACATAATCAGAACCTAAAAGTAAATAAATGAAATAAAAGAAGTTTTTTATTTTAATCCATTTTGATATTAAAAAATATTAAAATATAATACTAATAAGCTGTTTTTACATGAGATTAAGTGTCAAATTTGAGAGATTAGTGCAGTTTGCTAATGCATTACCTAAGTCTGAGGCACCTTTTGCACCAATTGTGTCCAAAATTGTTTAACGTAGAAATAAATTTTAGCTTGTTAGAAGTAAGAAAATATATGAAAAAGTCAATAATTTATAAAAAATTGGTAATAAAAAATGATTTAAATGATATAAAAAAAAAACCAGAATCAAAAAGTAAATAAATTAAGTAAAAAGAGGATTTTTATTTTAATCCATTTTAGTATTAAAAAATATCACAAGCCAAAATAAATAAGTTGTTTTTACTTTAAATCAAGTGTCAAATTTGAGAGATTAGTACATTTTACTAATGCAGAACCTAAATCTTAGGCATATTTTTCACCAATTTAATTACCTCTTTATTAATTTTGAAGAAAATATTAGCTTTATAGAAGTAAGAATGAAAAAAATATATAAAATAAGAATAGATTAGGAAAATAAAAGTTAAAAATGTAAAATAATTTAAATAAAAAAACAAAATCCAAATCAAAAATTAAATAAATCAAATAAAAGGAATAATTTTATTTTAATCCACTATAGTATTAAAAAATATCACAATCCAAGACAAATAAGCTATTTTTACCTTAAATTAAGTGTCAAATTTGAGAGATTAGTGCAGTTTGCTAAAGCAGAAACTAAGTCAGAGACATCTTTTCCACCAATTTAATTTCCACTTTATAAATGTTGAAGAAAATATTAGCTTATCAGAAGGAAAAATGAAGAAAAATAATGTAATGAGTATAAACTAGTAAATTATTTAAGAAAAAGTTGAAAACGAAAAATTGTTTAAATCAAAAAAAAATATAATCAGAATAAAAATGTAAAAAAAATCGAAAAAAAGGAATATTTTTATTTTAATCTCTTTAATGTTAAAAAATATCCCAATCCAAAACAAATAAGTTGTTTTTACTTTAAATTAAGTGTCAAATTTGAGAGATTAGTGCAGTTTGCTAATGCAGAACCTAAGTATGAGGCACCTTTTGCACCAATTTAATTTCCACTTTATTAATGTTGAAGAAAATATTAGCTTTGTTAAAAGGAAGCATGAAGAATAAATATGAAATAAGAATAAACTAGTATATAATTTAAGCAAAAACTGAAATGAAAAATAATTTAAATAAAAAAACAAAATTCAAATAAAAAATGAAATAAATCATATATTTAATTTAATCTATTTAGATATTTAAAAATATCACAATAAAAAATAAATAAACTGTTTTTACTCTAACATAAGTGTCAAATTTGTTAGATTTGTGCATTTTACTAATGAAGAACCTAAGTCTGAGGTACCTTTAGCACCAATTTAATTTCCACTTTATTAATTCGAAGAAAATATATGAAGTAAGAATAAACTAGTGAGTGAATAATTCAAGAAAAAGTTGAAAATGAAAAAAAATAACATAATCAGAATGAAAAGTAAATAAATAAAATAAAAAGAATATAGCAGTTTTGATATTAAAAAATATTACAATCCAAAAAAAATAAGCTGCTTTTACCTTAAATTAAGTTTTAAATTTGAGAGATTAGTGTAGTTTGATAATGCAGAACCTAAGTCTGAGGCACCTTTTGCACCAATTTTATTCCACCTTTTTAAATATTAAAAAAAATATTAGCTTTTTAAAATGAAGCAAGTACAAAATATATGAAATAAGAATAAATTAGTAAATAATTTAAGTGAAAATTGATAATGAAAAATAAAAATAAAAAGAATCAAAAAGTACATAAATCAAACAAAAGGAATATTTTTATTTTAATCTATTTTAATATTAAAAAATATCACAAAAAAAAACAAATAAGTTGTTTTTACCCTAAATCAAGTGTCAAATTTCTTAGATTTGTGCATTATACTAATGAAGAACCTAAGTCTGAGGCACCTTATGCACCAATTTAATTTCCGCTTTTTAAATATTGAAAAATACATTAGCTTAATAGAAGGAAGCATGAAGAAAATAAATGAAATAAGAATAAATTAATAAATAATTTGAGCTAAAGTTAAAAATAATAAATGGTTTAAATGAAAAAAAGCATTATTAGAATCAAAAAGTAAATAAATCAGTTAGAAGGAATATTTTAATTTTAATCTACTTTGATATTAAAAAATATTACAATTCAAAAAAAATAAGCTTCTTTTACCTTAAATTAAGTGTTAAATTTTAGAGATTAGTGCAGTTTTTTAATGAAAAATATAAGCGAGAGCCATCATTAATATCAACTTATAATTTAAAGCACTTTAAAATATTTTTTTTTGTTTATCTGAGTGCTTTTAGTATTGTATTCTATTCTGTATGAAGATTATTCGAACTTTTTAATTGTTGTAAAAAATATTATTAGTCTATCAGTTTGTTGGAAGGATAAACTAACAAAAAATACGAAATTCAAAAATAATTTAAATAAAACCAAAAATTAAAAATTACAAAATAAAAAAAACATAAATAAAATCAAAAAGTAAATAAATCAAATAATAAAAAGGATTGATATGAAAAAATATCACAATCAAAAACAAATAAGCCCTTTTTACCTTAAATTAAGTGTCAAATTTGAGAGATTAGTGCAGTTTGCTAAAGCAGAACATAAGTATGAGGCACCTTTAACACCAATTTAATTTCTACTTTATAAATGTTGAAAAAAATATTAGCTTGTTAGTAGGAAATATGATGAAAATATATGAAATAAAAGTAAAATTTTAAATAATTTAAGCAAAAATTAAAAATGATTTAAATGAAAAAAAACATAATCAGAACCAACAAGCAAATAAATCAAACAAAAGGAAAATATTTATTTTAATATATTTTGATATTAAAAAATATCGCAATCCAAAACAAATAATATGTTTTTACTAGAGATCAAGTGTCAAATTTGAGAGATTAGTGCACTTTGCTAATCCAGAACCTAAGTCTGAGGCGTCTATAGCACAAATTTAACTATAGCTTTTGAATATTGAAGAAAATATTAGTTAGTTAATTAGTTAAAAGGGAAAATGAAGATATGAAATAAGAATAAACTTGTAAATAATTTAATGGAAATTTGAAAATGAAAAATGATTTAAATTAAAAAAAGCATTTTCAGAATCAAAAAGCTAATAAATCAAAAAAAAGAAGTAATTTTATTTTAATTCATTTTAATATGAAAAAAAAGAATAATCCAAAATGAATAAGCTGTTTTTACATTAAATTAAGTGTTAAATTAGAGATATTAATTAATTATAATGAAAAATGAAGAAAAAATATGTAATAAGATTAAACTAGTAAATAATTTTAGCAATAGTTGAAAAAGAAAAATAAAACGAAAAAATAGAATAAGTAATTTGAATAAATAAATAATAATATGTATGAAAATGTTTCATTTAAAAAGCTGATATTAATGATAAAATAAATAAGATTAATGAAAAAATTGAATTTACCTAAGATTTATATGGAGATGAGTATGAATTTAAAGAGAAGAATTTAAAAACTTTTTTAATAGTAAAATTTAAGGTAAAGAGCAATTAATTGAAAAATAAATAATTACTTCCTAAAGATTATAAAAATACTTATTCTATTATATCATTTATTTTTTTGATATTCAATTTTTAACAATTTTGTTTTAAATTAATAAATTATAAAAATAGTTAATTAATTTTTGAATAAGAATTAATTTGAATACAAAAACAAATAAAATTGGTATCAAATATAAATTTAGAAAATAAATGATAAATAAGAGAAATAAATGTAAATATTTAATATGTTTTATAATAAAATAACAATTCTTAAGCATCTCTATCAAAGCTTATCTTTTCCTAATTCAAATATTAAGGAAAATTTTTTGATAATAACTTCTATTTGGATGATAAAATTATTTATTGATTTTAATATTACATAAGTATTCTCTAGTTAAATCAATATTTAAATAAATTATAAAAAATTTAATATAAAACCTAACTATAAATATTATGAGATAATAGCTCTTAAAAACATTGAAGTTATTTAATAATTTATTATCAAAGTTACAAAAATAAAAGTACATTTGGTTAATTTTAAACATAAAAATGATAAAAAAATTAAAAGAAAAATAATTAAATAACTAAAGTAAAACTTTTAATAAAAAATATTATTTTATCATAAATTTTTAATACTTTCTTTATATTTTATTCAATTTGGTATAATAAAAAATAATCATAAAATTGTATATTGTGTTTATTTTTTAGGTTTAAATATATAATAAAAAGAGACAAATAAATACAATTTTTTATATTTAAAAATTTAATTTTTCAAACCATACATTCTATTATATTTATCATTCATTTTATAACAATTTCATATACTTATAGCAACTAGTCTTTTAGCTTTATAGAACATTCTCAATATTTCTTTAGATGTTGAAGGTATAAAGTAATGGGCACTATCAATAAAAATTAGAAATAATTGAAAAATAAATAGAATAAATATTTTAATTATTTTTAATAAAAAAAATAAAGATAATAAAAGAACAAATATTATAAATTAAATTATGATCTATAAAAAAAATTCTTTATTTTATTTGATCTTAACCTTAAAATAACAATTAAAATCATAATCAAAATCAAATAAAATACTAAAAAATAATATGGGTATAGTTTAATAAATTTTTAATTTACAAAATATAACAATCCAAAAGAAATAATTTGTTTTTACCCTAAATAGAGTGCTAAATATATGAGATTATTGCAGTTTCTTAATTCATAACCTAAGCTTAAGGTACTATTTTCACAAATTTTATTTTAACTTATTAAATATTGAAGAAAAGTTAATTAGTTTATTAGTAGGAAAAACGAAGAAAAAATATGAAATAAGATTAAGCTATTAAATGATTTAAGTTAAAGTTAAAAATGAAAAATTAATTTAATTAAAAAAAACATAATAAAACAAAAAGAAATAAATTAAATAAAGGGAGTATTTTTATTTTAATCTATTTTGATATTTAAAACGAATATGCTATTTTTACTCTAAATCAAGTACCAAAAGTGAGAGTTTAGCGCAGTTAGCTAATGAAGAACCTAAGTCTAAGGCACCTTTATCGCCAATTTAATTTTACCTTTTGAAATATTTAAGAAAATATTTTTTTGTTATAAGGAAAAATGAAGAAAAAATACGAAAAATAAACTTGAAAATAATTTAAGCAAAATTGATAAGAAATAAATTAAATTAATTAAAAAATTATTAGAATCAAAAAGTAATTAAATAAGATAAAAAGAGTATTTATGCATTGTGTTAATCAATTTTGATACAATGTAGCAATATAAAAAAAATAAGCTGTTTTTACTAGAGAAAAAGTTTTAAACTTGAAAGATTAGCACACTTTGTTAATCCAGAACCTAAGTCTTAGACACCTTTTGCATCAATTAAATTTGCACTTTTTAAATATTGAAGAAATTATTAGTTATTTTGAAGGTAAAAATAAAGAAAATATATGAAATAAGAATAAACTAGTCGATAATTTTCACAAAATTTTAAGTAGAAAAATAACTTATACTAAAAATATTTTCATCAAAATCAATAAGTAAAAAAATCAAATAAAATGAAAATTTTTATTTTGATCCATTTTGATAATTGAAAATATTATTATTCAAAAGAAATAAGCTATTTTTACCCTAAATTAAGTGACAAATTTGAAAGTTTAGTGCATTATGCTAATCCCGAACCTAATCTTGAAGCACCATCTGTACCTATTTAATTTTCACTTTTTATATATTAAATAAATAATATTTATTTAGAAGGTGATAAAATTTATGAAATAAGTAAAATTAATTAAGAATTTAAGTAAAAGTTGAAAATGAAAAATCATTTAATTTAAAAAATAATAATCAGAATCAAAAAATAAATAATCTAATTAAAGGAATGTTATTATTTTAATTCATTCTGATATTTAAAAATATAATAAACTAAAATAGATAAGTTGTTTTTACCTTAAATTAAGAGTCAAATTTGAGAGATTAGGGCATTTTACTAATCCAGAACCTAAGCCTTAGGCACCATTTGCACCAATTTAATTGCAACTTTTTAAATAAATATCGAAGAAAATATTATTTAATCAGTTAGAAGGAAAAATGATGAAACAATATGAAATAAGAATAAGCTAGTAAATAATAATTGAAGCAAAATTTGAAAATGAAAAATGAAATAAAGTAATAAAAAATCTGAATTTAAGAGTATTTTTCTATTAATCCATATTGAAAATTTCTCATTCCAAAACAAATAAACTGTTTTTACCGTAAATGAAGTTTCAAATTTGATAGATTAGTGAAGTTTGCCAATATAGAACCTAAACCTGAGGCACCTTAATCATCAATAAAATTTTTACTTTTTAAATATTCAAGTAAATATTAGTTAGTTAGAAGGACAAATAAAGAAAAAATATGAAAAAGATTAATAAATAATTAAAAAAAGTTGAGAATTAAAAATTATTTAAATTAAAAAACATAATTAAAAAATAAATAAATCAAATAAAAAGAATATTTTAATTTTAAAATTCATTTAGGAATTTTCAATTCAAAATTCAATCTACTATTTTTACTTTAATTGAAGTTCCAAATTTGACAGATTATTGCAGTTTTTTAATTTAAAATATATGCATGAGCCATAAACACTGTTTTATAGTTAAAAGCATTATGAAATATAATTTTTTGTTTATCTAAGGGCTTTTCTTATTTTATTCTATTCTGTATTTTTTGTACGAATATTAGTCTATCTTTTAATATGTTGTAAAAAATATTATAAAGCGATTAGCTAGTTGGAAAGATAAACAAACAAAAAATATGAAATTAAAAAAAAATATATTTAAATAAAGCTAAAAAGTTAAAAACGAATTAAATTAAAAAAACATAATTACAATGAAATAAAAAGAGTGTTTAGCTTTAATACATTTTATATAAAAAAAATAACAATCTAAAAAAAATAAGCTGTTTTTACTCTAGATCAAGTATTAAATTTGAGAGATTAGTGCATTTTGATAATTTAGAACCTAAGATTGAGGCTTCATTTGCATCAATATTATTTCCACTTTTTAAATATCGATGAATATTTTAGTTACTTAGAAGGAAAAATGAATAAATAAAATTAAGAATAAACTCGTAATTAATTTAAGTAAAAGTTAAAAATGAAAAATGAATAAGTTAAAAGAAACAAAATCAGAATTAAAATGGGAATACATTTTTTATATTAAAAAATATCATAATCAAAAGCAAATAAACTTTTTTTACTGTAAACAAAGTTTCAAATTTAAGAGATTAGTGCATTTTGCTAATGAAGAACCTAAAATTGAAGCACCCTTTTTACGAATTTAATTTTTACTTTTTAAATATTAAATAAATATTAGTTAGTTAGAAGGAAAAAATGAGAAAAAATATTAAGAAAGAATAAAATAGTAAATGATTTATGCAAAAATTGAAAATGAAAAATAACTTAAATTAAAAAAAAACATAATCAAGATCAAAATGTAAATAAATAAAATAATAGAAGTAATTTGATTTTTATCTATTTTGATATTTAAATATATCATAATTCAAAGTAAAAATACTGTTTTTACCTTAAATCAAGTGACAAATTCGAAAGATTAGTACATTTTACTAATGCCTAACCTAAGCTTGAGGAACCATTTTCATCAATCTAATTTGAACTTTTTAAGTATTAATGAAAATATAAGTTAGCTCGAAGGAAAATGAATAAAAATATGAAATATGAACAAACTAGTGAATTAATGAAGCAAAAGTTGATATTGTAAAATGAATTAAATTAAGCATAGCCAGAATCAAGAAGTAAATAAATAAAATAAAAAAATGTTTCTTATTTTAATCTGTTTTGAATATTAAAATTATTATAAAAAAAAGCAATTTTTACACTAGAAAAAGTGTCAAATTTGAGAGATTAATGCAGTTTGCTAGAGCTTAGCATAATGAGGCAACATTTGGTCCAAGTTTATTTTAACTTTTTAAATATTGAAGAAAATATTAGTTTGTTAGGAAGAAAAGTAAACGAAGAAAAAATATGAAATAAGAATAAACTAGTGAATAATTTAAGCAAAATTTGAAAGTGAAAAATAAGGGTGTTTCTTTTTAAAAAATTTAACTTGATAGTAATGATAGAATAAATAATAATAATGATAATCAATTTAGTTTACTTGAAATTAATGTGGAGATGAGTATGAGTTTGAAGAGGAGAGTTTAAAAGCTTTTTTAATGTTAAAAATAAAATTAAAGAGTAATTAATTCAAATATAAATACTTACATCTTCTAAATCTTCAAAATATTTATACAATTATATCATTTATTTTTTAGGTGTTAAATTTGTAGCAAATTTATCAAAAATTAGTTAATAATAAAAATACTTAACAAATTTATTATTTTTTGATAAGAATTAATTAATTTGGATACATAGGACAAATAAAATTGAGGTCATATGAAAAATTAGAAATAGATGATAAATAAGAGATAAAAATATAAATATTTAGAACATTTTTTAATAAAATAGCCCTTCATATAAATCTAGAACAAAGCTACTCTTTTCTTAATTTTTTAAATACAAATTTTTATTTAAATTCTACTTTTCAGTTTTGTATTAGAGGTTTTTCAAGCTAATTAATATTATCAGAACAAATTGTTTTTTAAAAATTCATACATATTTTTTGGTATATTTAAAGTAGAACTTAAATATTATACAGTTTTGAAAATAATCTTTGTTTCATTCATTATTTAATGAAAGATTGCTTTCCATATCAAATATATTTACAAATAATTAAAATAAATGGGTTGAATCTTTTTTTCTTAATATTCATACAATTTATAAAGAAAAATTGGTTATTTATTAATAATAATAAACAGATTATTTAGCTGTATTTCCCTAATGAATAACAAGATATATAAAAATAGGAATTAGTATATTGAAGCAAATCTTTTTTTTAAGAAAAAAGCTGTATTTAGCAAAATTAGTAAAAGTGAAGGAAAAAGTTTAGTAAAAAAACTAAGAAAGTTAAGAAACAATCAAGAAAGAAATGAGCATCAAGCAAACTAAGAAAGAAATAGCCAAACTAGTTGTGAATTGTAGCATTAAATATCTCAGCGTGATGAAATTCTTCGATCTCATGAAGAAATAGCAAAAGCATTACACTGATTTTACTTATGCAGGAAATGGAGCATTTGCATTTGTGCTAAAAGCAAATAACAAATTAATAGGCTAAACTGTAGCCCTCAAGGTCGTTGAATGTGACAGTAGCGATATTGTTGGAATGGAATCGGTGTAGTAAGAATATGAACTCCTCCAAGGACTATCTAGTAAATACATCGTAAAAGTATTTAATTGCTTCTTTTTAACAGTAGATGATGATTCAGATAATGATAGCAATGATGAAGATGAATAACAAATTGTTGAAAGCAAAATCAAAAAGTAGAAGAGTGAGATAAAGGTGTTCTTTGTAGTAGAACAAGAATTCTGCTAAAGTAATGGTTTCCAACATTTTTATTTAGAGATTTGCGTCATTTTTTGGAAGTAGATTCATAAATTATTCATCAGGATTGATTTTAATGCTTTTATTGATTTTGATATGACTTTATTTGAAGATTTTCTATTGATTTATCAATTAAATTGTATGCTAAACAAAGAAGGTTTATCCAAAATAAAAGAATGCTTTGAAATTTCAAACATTTTTTGTTTTTGATTTTTTTTCATTTTCTTATTTCGCCATTTTCAAGAAGTGAAATCCAACCAACTTCTTTTTTAATTAAAAATTTCTATTTATCTTTGAAAATGAATTAAAGGCAAAAAACAAAATAAATTTCATTCATTTTAATATATAAAATATTGAGATTAATAAACAAGCCATTTATTTATTTTCCATTTTCTTATATTGACATTTTTAATGAATTTCCATTGATAATTAATTAATATTTTTCATTAATTTTATCATTCAATGTTTTTAATAACTTTTCATTCATTTTGCTTTAACTTTTAATTTTCAAATAGCTTTTAAATAGAGACACCATCAATTGAATTCCATGAAGTATTTATTTTTCTTTATATTATTATCAATATTTGTTTAAGTAATAAAAATAGTAAATACACTAATAAAATTGCTTTGAGCAATTTACCCATTTTCATTTATTTTAAATTTAAATTAATTATATTAATAAAATTGCATTGCGCAATTCAACCATTTTTATTAACTTAAAAAAAATATCAAGTTTACTATTAAAATTGCTTTGCACAAAATAACTATTTTCATGTATTAATTATATACTAATAAAGTTGTTTTGTGCAAAACACCCATTCAAATTTACTTAAACAAATAAATATTTTCTAAAAATATATTTTTTTATAAATTTAATTCTAAAACAAATAAATAATTTTTAAAACTTAGCTAAAATTAAAAATAGTCAAATTAAATGTCATAGCAAAATCAAAAACGAAGAATAAAAAAGCAACCTGATTCCTTTTAAAATGGACTACTTCATTTTTGTTTTTATTTAACCCCAATATCTAATTTCGACATAGTTTTATAAAATTCGTTGAATTAGTAGAAGAATTTAATATTTTTGTAAAAACCAATCCTATTTTTGTGCAATAAACAAAAGCCATTAACACAATACGAAAAAATAAAATGAAAAAAAATCCTAAAACTTATAAAAATATAAAAATAATCAAACATAAAAAATAAAACCATCAAATAATTCTTAGAAAGGCATATTATGATTAATATATCATAATTTTGCAGAGTTAAATCAGTTTAAATAGCTTAATCCTTGTTAAATCATATATAATTTAGAAATTAAAATAGATTAAATACAGCAAAAAGAACAAAAAAACAATAAAATACTTATTTAAACTTTATTTTTTGAGTTAAGCTTGAAAATAAAATTAACAAAATAGCTTTATTCTATTAGAATACAGATGATTTTTCTTAAAATAGTCAAAAATTTAAGTTAAATAAAGTATTTTTTGAAGAAAAAAATAAAAAACTAAGCTTTTGAAGAAATAAATCATGAATATTTGATGGAAAATAAAGAGATAAAGTTATTTAAATAAAAATCTAGTATATATTAGATTTAATTAAATAAAAATAGGCTATTTTGACCTCAATAAAAGCTTATAGAGTTAATTTTTTATAAATTTTCAAGAAGATATTTCAAAAAATTAAAAAAAATATGCACATCATTATAGATAAACTGGAAAAACTCTTTCAAAAATCTGAGAAATATAAACTTCATTTAAATTTTTGTATACTTAATTGATAGTTTTTCTTTAACAGTTATAGATTTCAATTAAAAAAATTTAGAAATAAATAAAAAATAACTTAAATAATTTTAAACATACAAACTAATCTACCTGAAATACAAATTTTCTATATTTTTTTTTAATTTATTTAAAAATTACTTAAAAAAATCGAATAAAACGATGCATTTTTAACCTATTTAAACATAATTATTTAATTAATTCCCAATTTCTTAAAGAATCAAATTTAATAGAAAAATAATATCTTTAATTGAAAAGCAAATTTCCTGCTAATTCTTTAGAAAATACAAATAAATGGATATATCAAAGGCAAATACCAAACAAATTTAGAAATTCTTTAGAAAATGCTAATAAACGGATATATTAAAGGCACATAGCAAACAAATTTAGTCAAATATGTTAAAATAAACATTATAAAATAAAATTTATTTGTTTAGAGATTGTAGATCAAAATAGGATGATAAATTTATTTTTTTATTAATTATAGAAATACTTTTGATAATATAGAAGAATATACTAGATTCTCTCTAATTATCATGAATAAAATTTATTTATTGAATATTTTTAATAATTAATTCTTAATCGATATTTTATTTTAAAAACTTTAGATTGTTTAAATCATTATTTTTTTTTATTATTAGTTTAAAATTAAAACATCCTTTTATATTTTTATCTAAATTTAATAATGAAAACTCATATTAACAAGCTTAAAACAAAATTCAATTCATATTTCTAAATAAAAACCACATTTTTTACTACTAAAAACTAAATAACTAACTTTGAGTTTTTTATTATCTAAAAATAGAAAATTTAGAAACTTATTTCTTAGAGTGCAGATAAAAGAAGATTCTCCCAACAAAGCAAGAGAAGGAAATCATGTTAATTCAAATGCTGGATTCTATAGCTTATCTGCATAGATTTGATATAGTTCACAGAGATATTAAGCCATCAAACTTTTTACTTTAGTTTGATTTGAAAGGAATTCCAACAGTCAAAATATGTAATTTTTTACTGCCTAAAATCAAACTTTGATGGAATATTTCATCATTTTAATATTCATTATTTACAAAACGAATAATCATAAAGTAATCAAAAAGTTAGAATAAGTATTTTATTTTAAAATATCAATAAATTACTAATTAAATAATTAAGCACAAATTGACTTTAAGCAATTAGAAAAAATGACAATAAAAAAATATAATTAGACCATTTTAAATCTAAAAAGTAAATTACCAATCATTATGTTACCAAAAAGCAAATTAAGATCGTTTTTATTAATATCTCTTAATATGTTTTCTCCCACTTACAATTTAAAACTTATTATTTAAAATTTTCTTTAGACGATTTAAAAAATAAAAAGATCTCATTTTAATTTTTTGGAAAATTAATCAGAAACTATCTTGTCTGCCTGATAACTTATTTGAATATATAAATTATCAAATATATATCAATTTTACTTTATAAATGAGCTTAGTTTTACAAAATAAAGAACTTTAATACAGCTTTTTTATTATTTAGCTTATCAAAGCTTGTAGAAAATGATAAAAAGGAAATCTTTAAATATAAAATTTATGATTTTATTTTTAATTAATATGAAATAAATTATAAAACCATAAATTCAAATTTAATGAAAGAGAAATAAAGACTAATTAGATGATAATATAATTTTAATTTTCTTTGTTTTATTGTTCAGAAACCAATTTTTTGTTAGATATTTCAAATTTATGAAATTTTCAAAAAAAATAGGTGATCTCGCTTTTGCTTCAGCTCTCAAGTACAACTAATCAAGGATCACTGTCTCTAAAATAGTATATAGTCTTTGTTATGATCAAAATAAAATATATATTTCTTATAATACAGAAAGGAACCTAAGCTTATTTGGCACCAGAAATTGAAAAAGGAATTCAGAAAAAAGAGGTAATACTTAAACTTAATTTTAAAAGCAAAATTTTTTTTGATTTCTTCTTCTTCATTTAAAAATTGATAAACAAATTAAAAATTAAATAATTTTGTTATCTAAATAAATTTAGTCTGATGTTTTCTCACTAGGAATAGTATTTCTAGAATTAGATAATATAGCTACATTCAACTGTGGCAATACTACAAATGAAGACAAATTCGAAATTAAATTTGGAAATATCTACACAAACTATTAAATCGATAGATAATCTTCTATTTACAAGATAGCATAATAGTGCTTAAATTACTATGTGGAAAAACGTAAACCTGCAATCGAATTGCTAGTTGAATTTATACATTAGAACTAGCAATATTTAAACATCAATCTCTATTCTGTGATTAATAAAGTAATTTAATATATTTTTACAAATACACTTTTAATCCTTTATCTAATAATTTTTAGTCACAGCTAAAGTTGAAATCAGAACAACTAAGTTTGATTCAAAAATCTTCTATTGAATATTATCAGAAAAAATAAAGCCAAGTGTTAGAACTCTCTTAGCATAACAATGTAAATAAAAAAAATTTAATTATTTTTATTAATTGTGTTTTTTTATTTTAGAACTAGAAACATTTTGAATCGCTTATGAAGACTTTTAATTAGCTGAAATACTAACCTTTTGAGGCAGATGAATATGAAACTATTCTTAAGATACTCTAAAGTGATCCTAAGTACGACAGCAACTTAGAATTTATTTCAGTTGGCGCTAAAGGCTTGATCTTAGGAACATTCAACAAAATTAATGGAAGAAGTGTAGCCTTGAAAATTCAGAAATTTTAATCCAAACATGAAGTTGTTCTAGAAGTAGGGATAATGAGAGATTGTTAAATGCCACTTGTGATTAAATTTTACGACTTTTTCTATTTGTCTGTGAAAAGCAAAGATGATTTTGTTGTTTTTGAATTAGAAAAGTGCTCAGGTACCATTTTTGTTTTTGAGTTATATTTTTATTTAAATATTTTGTTTTAAATAATTAATAAGGTAACTTAAAACAATTCTTAAACAGACTTAAGAAAGAATAGATTTTATTGAGTGAACACCAGAAGATGCAGATTGCTGTTTAAATTATTGATGTCATCAACTATCTTAATTACAATGGAATTGTTCATAGAGATATCAAATTAGAGAATATTCTCTACATTAATAACGAACCAGATGTTCCTTCTATTAAACTAGGTATTTTATTTAATAATTTATTAAATAAATAAAAAATGTTTTATATCTAAATTAAAAACAGCTGATTTTGACCAATCTAGAAAATTACCTTACTAAACTTTTTTGGATCCGAGTATTAGTGAATATTATAATGAATACTCACCTGCCTAAGGAGTTGTAATAATTTTTTAAGATTTAAAGGATATTAATTATTAATTTGAAAAAGTGTGGAACACTAGGATATATACCACCAGAATTTTTTGATAATTAATAATACACATTAGAGGTAAAAATATTTATATTATTTTAATTTAATTGGTTTTTAATAACTTGAAAGTGTGAAATATTCTAAGTTGGAGTTTGTCTTGCTCTTTTAGATAATTTTGAAAAGTTAGAGCCTGTCGTTTTAAAAAAAGCACTTGACTATTTGAAAGGTTTCTCGATTCCTTTTGAATAAGGCACGAATTTCTTAGATGAAGTTATTAATAGACAAGGTCAGATTTATGATATTCTATTTTAGACTGTAGTCTTTAAACCACAATAAAGAAAGTCTCTATCTCAAATTCTCCTCAATTTAGAAAAAAAAGGATACCCATTTTATTCTAAAATTTATTCTTCAACATAAGAAGTAGCTTTTTTTGATTTATTTATTAAAAATTTTTTTTTCTATTTTCTATTAAATAGTGTCTTAAATACAAGAAGCATTCGAAAATACTCAAATTAAATTACTAGTATGTTTCATTTATTATTATTTTTATAATTATTTATTTATCTACAGCTTTATAGTCAAATAATATATAGTAAACGGATTCATATTTATTGATCTGATTTATTAAATTTTAATTTTAAAAAAATTTGAAAATAAAAACAATATTTTATAAATCAAATTTTTATTAATTAATTTTACAAATTTTCTAAATTATAGTTTAAATAAATAATTAAAGAAATCAAAGAATTAAACAATATTTAATTAACTAAGTATTTTTGTTAATTTTAATTAG